>JAYMSP010000075.1:0-91258 GCA_036897095.1 Plantago elongata
GTGCTCCTGAATTTGTCCTTTCTCTCTTTAAGAGAAAACAATGCTTCTTCAGGTGCCCAACCTTCTTGTAGTGGAAGCATTTTCTCTTCTCAATATTTTCACAAACACTTGGTGTGTGATCCTTTTGAACTTTGATTTTCTTCCCTTTGTTGGCTTGGTTCTTGTTCCAAACATTCTTCACACTCAGGCTTTCAGCCAATGTCTCTGCAGGTAGGCTACCTGGATTGTTTTGATCCAGTTTATCCCTCAAGGCTTTCTCTACATTAGATGCCTTCAAGTCATCCGGCTTAGTCATGACTATTGAGTCAATGAAGTGCTCATAACTCTTAGGCAATGAGCTCAACAAAATAACTACCTTATCATCATCTTGAACCTTGATGTCCAAAGCTTCCAGCTCCAAGCATAGCTTATTGAACTCATCAAGCTGATCCAGAACCGACCGATCAGGTCTCATCCTATACGCGAAGAGCCTATGTTTCATCCGCATCTTGCTTGCAGAAGTCTTCTTGTGATATATATAGAGACTTAAGCTTGTCCCAAACACCTTTGGCAGTTTTCTCTTTAATAACCTCTCGCAGGTAGCATCACTCAAGGAGAGAATCACTATGCTACGAGCCTTTCCAATGATGCACTTCTTCTCAGCATCATCAATCTCCTTAGAAAAACCTTCATCCCCGAGCAGAGCATGATTCAAACCTTGCTCTTCCTTCCATCTTCACCTTCCACAATGTGAAATCCACCTTATTTGACAATTTCTCGATCTCGAATTTCGCCATCGAAGCCATAATCGTTTCTCCTTAATTGATCGCCTTCATCTTCCCACAGACGGTGCCAATTGTTACGTTTAGCTCAATCAACCGATCACTAAACACAAAGACAATCAACTCTACAACATTGCTCTAACAGTTGAGACAACTATCACACGAACAATCAATCAAACAACTCACAACCACAAGGTTTTACGTGGTTCAACAAATGTCTACGTACACGGGAGTAACCATATATTCTATTATTGATCAGTTCGTTTACAGTGATACAACAACACTTCAACAATGAAGAATTATAGAGAATCAAAATCTCAGAGAAAACTGTTCTCAGAAGCTTGAAGAAGAAGTTAACTAACTCTGATATTGAGATACTAACTAACTCATTCATTATAGAAGCCTTCCAGCCTTATATATGCATGCTATGACATCATATCACATGCCATCACGTGTCACAAGACAACCAGTGAACGACACATCACCAGCCCATGTGAACTCACGCTCTCAGCTGCTTTAACAACTTATTCCAGCTGCCAGTTCACAGAATCGACTTAGCGTTATAATCATTGTCTATCTGACTGTTGATGTAATATTGTCTTCAATACTTCACAGTTTAAACCTTTCTGAATTTAATCTACTCTTCACAATTTATATTTAAAGTGATGTGTGTACCCTTTTATATGATTTGTTTTTATGAAAGTTAAAACTGCATCTCATTCATTTAATATTCGTTTGTCAAAGAATCTTAATTACCTAAGTTGAATTCCTTAATCCGCGGAAATTAGACATGTGCAATTAAGTAATCCTAGCTAGATATACAATATATAGTTATGATTGACGTGATCAACACCTTCTTTCGAACTCAAAATCGTATGTGAAGTGTGAACAATGTGTCAATGCATGTATAGGGGAATACAGATGTAACGCATAATATATTCAAATTCTCAAGTTTTATTCCCTTTTAGTTTATTCTTTCAACTCATCCTGACGACATCTTGACGCAAAGTGTAAAGGTTGATGACGCGGATTAGTACTAAAGATCTTGATTAACTTGCTAATCAAGAGGAATAAGTATAGGTACCAACCCAATAATAAATTAATAAATATGCTTTGTTAATTTTGTAGTTTATGTAACTTAATTGACTGGTCGAGTTTAACAATTTTTTGTTCTAAGATTCAACTTTAGTCATGAATATTCAGCATTTTCTTGTAAATTAATTGGTACTCCTTGGATCCATTTGCTCTAGGAGTTTATCTTAACTAGCCAAACTTTGCATCTATTCTCTTATTTTTTCAGGAATTTATCACGCTATAACAAAGTTTAATTTGACAGGAGTGAATGTATAATTTAATGTAATAAATTATAATATAATTTTATCTTATTTAAAAGTTCGAGTAAGTAAAGATCTCTATTGATTATTCAGTAAGATAAGCGGAATCAAAGGGTAAAATCAACCGGATGGAATAATACGCGAAAATCAAAAGGTACTGTAGAAGATACGTTGGGGGTTGAAAGTGAAAGGGCAAAAACCACATATCCCGTCACAAGAAACGACCTAGATTAAGCAATTTGTCTCCTCTAACCATAGCAGAGAATTGCAAATCTTAGGCCCTAAAATCAAATACGTACTCTCTTTTAGCACCACAAATATGAACAATTATATTCGTGCATATCATTCATCAAATGCTATTATTAAGCACTTCTATAAATAAATTCTTTGGTTGTCACCTCATTTGACAACTTGTCTGTGAATCCTCTCATACTTATCTCACTTATCTCTCCATCGACAACTTTATTGCAATTGTTCTTTTGTTCCATGATCTTTGTTTCCAACTTTTCAAAGACTTGTCTAGACTTCTTCATAACAAGAATCTAATACAAAAACACACACAAAATATATAGTTACAAAATTACTACTAATATGCATGCATGCATAACGTAATTTGAAGCGAAAGTCATTATTTTGAGTTTGAAGTTAAATTACCCATGGATTAAAATTTTAAGGGGTGAAATATATAATCATAAAAAGTTATTGTAATTTATTTACAAAAATTCATTGGGGAGTATACGGCCTCCTGACTTTTGATAACAATGGGATAAAATACATTAATAGCGTCTAAACAAAGAACAAAGCATCTCCACAGATCAGGCAAGACGTTATGTACTCTATCGATCATCCAGTTGTTCATCTTGGTCTTCTGGTTGAACACTAATGTGCCAAGAATTGTACTACTCTGCAGTCTAATGCAGAGTTTTGCTATCTTCTGTTTTAATGGAAGAGACACTCCAGTTTCACGCTTTAAAATTAATCTGATCCGTTGACGTCGATGGGGTGTTATATCTTGATTGGTCATGACTATCAGCATGTTTCAATCCTTCGTCCCTATTGTTTGTTTGTTAGAAAGTTTCAGTCTCTATTTTATTGGTGCCTTTCTTTTTGTTACCAATACTTTTAAATTCTTTGCAATTTAATCCAACTAAATTGCAACTTCTAATCCCTTAATTCTACTTTTTATTCATAAATTTTCAATAGCTTTAGTCCCGAACGTGATTGTTTTTTTTCCAGATTGGAGGATAATGTAATTTTTATGGACGGACATATAATTCGAACTTCAAATGGGAATTATTCGTATTACATTTTTCTAAGAGTTCCGGGGTGAAATTGTAGTTAGCCAAATACTTATTACCTAATAGATTTATTTCTTAAAGTTTTTTTTTTTGGAGGTGGGTTTGGGGTTTCCTCCTGACCCACCTAGGTTCGTCCTAATCTTTTTTCAGGATGGTTTGTTGTTATTTGAAATTATCCTAGGTAATGAAAATTTTATTATTCTAAATCACCAGTATTGTCTAGGGAAATTAAGAAATGCTATATGTATTGATCAAAATTGGCACATCAGGCTGCATGTTATTGGGTGGGAGAACAAATGCCTCCTAAAAATGGAAGGACTCAACTAGGGGAGGGGTTACATGCTGTACCTAAAAAAAAGGTCCGCCAAATGTCCATTTGTTTGTTCTTTCTTAATCCCTCGTGGATTTTTATGTTTACTTTTTCTTTTGGGTTAATTTCAAAAACTTTCCTAAAAAAGATTGATATATCAATTCATTCAATCTTCGTTTCATAACTCCCTGCCGTTATTTGACTCTGTTAGTCAATTATTTAGAAGTCAACTTTTTTAATTTCGTAAATTTTTCTTTTGAAAATTTCCAAAAATCATTTTCTTAAAAAAAATCAGTTATTGCAAATTAGTCCATAAAATTATAATTCTTGAAAATTAATACCCAAATTTTTTTCTCAACCTTCCTCTCCACCACCATCTTCCTCACCATTTTCTCAACCTTCCTTCTTCCACCACATCATAATCGAAGCTTTAATAGCTCACCATTTTCTCAACCTTCCTTCTTCCACCACCTCATAATCGAAGCTTTAATAGCTCCGACGGAGATGTAAAATACAACTCTGATCGGGAGCTGTAATCAGCTCATCAGCTCCCAATTGGAGATGTTACAACTCCGACGGAGTTTTGAACTTTGTGATTTGTGATTTTCGTCGGAGTTTTTCGGAGAAAATGACGATGATGAAGGTGGTGAGGCTATTTTGTGATTTATTAAGTTTAGGGAGTATTTTGATTTAAAAAAGTTTAGGAAAAATGATTTGGGTGGTAAAAGTGAAAATCAATTTTACGAGTCATACTTTCGCTCCCCAATTATTAGATGAAATAAAAATTTCAGAAAATAATTTAAATTATGACGTTAAAAAAAAAGACGTCATAAAAATAAATATGTTGTCTTTTAATTTTTAACGGTTGACTTCGTTGACCGGTTGACATTTAACGACCAAGAAAGACATACCCAAAAACCGGACTTTCTTTGAAAAGACAAAATCAAAACAGTAAAAAAAATGAAGTTATTTTGAAAAAAGTGACATTTAGGGAAGTTTTTTTATTTCTTTTTAAAGTCAAATTCTTTAGGTGTCTACCATGGTAAATACTTTCCGTGTCCCCACTATTCCTATGAAAAATATAACTATTCATTCCTCTTTTACAATGTATCAATAATTTATGACATTAACAAAAAATAGTAAACCAACTAAGAATACATCATCAATTTAATTCAACTCTAATTAATTATATTGTATACTAATAAAATTCAATTCAAATAATTACAGTTGAAAATAACAGAGTTTAAGTCCACCACTTATATTTTTTTTTCCCTTTCATTTTCCTCTCCTATATTTAATACTTTTTCAATTTCCTGGAAGAATGTATGCTATATTTGTTTTGTTAAGAACAACATTGGAAAGGAAGCGATCTAACAAATGAGGTCGGATAGACCCGATGATATGTGAAATAAATGTTTTATTACAGCGGGGCTTATGTATGTAAATAGTTTGAAAATAATAACCAAAATGAGTAAATTAAGGTGGCGGCTTATTTAATATATCAGAAAGATCACAATTGAATGACATGAAACAGAGATTTGGTTCTAAGTACCCCTCCTAGAAATATCTGGAACACAAGAGAATAGAATAATACCTCAAATCTTCGTGCAAGTTATTCTTGTCCGTGTCCCACACAATTTTTGTTTCGTTACGTCCAGGAACTTTGGAACCTGTCACACAAAATTCTGCCAATAAGTCCTACACTTTCAATTTGATTTTGAAATTTGTACAATATTGTACTATAACTCCTATATTTAAAAATCACAAACTCCAGATTATACATCACTAGTTATTTGGTCTCCTTTTCTGTATGAGATTAGGAATGATATGTAACTGGTATTCATGTCTAAAAAGTAATTCAATTAACTTTCTACAGATTCATAGCTTCTATTTTCTAACAATCAAAGGTGAATATTAGCTCAAATTCCTCCTAGTATATTTTGTTACAGTCTCACTTGTTCATCAAGCAAAAGGATACGTAAACGATGACGAACTGAATAACACTGGGCGTTGGTGCGAATCTTCTCGGCCAACACTCTGCTGAGCGTAACCAAGATGCTACCGTATATGTAGGCAATATCGACCACAAAGCTAGCGAGGGGTTGTTATGGGAGTTGTTCCTGCAAGTAGGTACTGTTGTGAATGTGTATGTTCCAAAGGACAGAGTTACATATGCCCATCAGGGTTATGCCTTTGTGGAGTTTAAAAGCGAAGAGGATGCCGACTATGCTATTAAGGCCTTGAATATGATTAAACTATGTGGGAAGGCGGTCAAGGCAAATAAGGCTTCGCAAGATAATAAGAGAAGCGTGGATGTGGGAGCTAACCTGTTTATTGGGAACCTTGATCATGAAGGCGATGAAAAACTTTTGTACGATACATTCACTGCATTCAGTGTCATTGTAACAACTCCAAAGATAATGAGGGATCCAGAGCCTGGAAACTCTTGTGGCTTTGGTTTCGTTAGCTATGATTCATTTGAGGCGTCTGATGCTGCTATTGAGACGATGAGTGGACAATACCTCTGCAATCGTCAGATAACAGTGGCTTATGCATACAAGAAAGACACCAAGGGAGAGAGCCATGGTTCCAAAGCAGAAAGAAAGTTGGCAGCAGGCAATGCAACGACTGGGAAAACTCGGCCAAACACCATGTTCGCAAGCAGACCTCCTAGCCCTGCTCAACCCAATGACCTAGCTCCTTTACCCGTCCCAACATTCCAACCACTACCTCCAGCAAAGCTTTACCAACCGATCATGGGAGCACCAACCTGGCAAGGCCAGCCACAACAACATGTCCAACCTGGGATGCCGCCTTCACCTATGCAGCAATTTCAAAACATGTCTTCGCAGATGGCACCCGGTCTTGTTAGGCCTCCATCAGGACTTGCTCCACCCATGTGGCGGCCTCGACCACCTCCTCAACAGCTTGTCGATCATCAGTTTTCGATGCAACGAATGCAAATGCCTCCTCCTCCGCCCCCTCAGTGATATTTTGTGACTCAATGGGATCTTCAATTAGTTGTTTTTAAGGTTTTTTTTTTTTTTGCAGTGTTAAGAAGTTGATTAATTATATAGCCTTTTACTATTAATCAATGGGATACTACCTGATAAATCATTCAATTAACTTCCTTTGAAGTCATATCTTCTATATCCAGTTTTGAGCTGTGGGATTTGATGGTGGACTTAAAAGCCACCCAGACGCTTTATGCCTAATTATTTCGGATAATGCTTGCAACCTCTGTCTTAGCGCGGCTGTTGGCAGAGAGTTAGCTAATGGGCATTCAATTTCTTTGTTCTATTTTGGGTACACTAAATTGTACCGTCTAATTTGGTGTCTTTGAATGAATTTTAGTCAAAATACGGTACTTCGGTGACACATGAACTATTAACTAGGTGATACGGGTTGGAAGTTGTCGTTGTTAGCAGTGAGCTCTGGATCCTAAAAATTGTGGACACACCTATCTATCGATCGCAATCTTCTGCTATACTATGTTGACATATCATTGTCTAATGTTGGATACGATAGTACTAGTCTACTAGACTAGATCTTTTCAATTAGAAGAAGTAACAGATCAATATGGAATAAACCAAGCCGCCAATTTACAAATATAGTTTGTCTACATAGTTTTATATATACTGTATAACCAAACAGTGTAGTGATGAGACAAAGATTCACATTTCACACACTTGTTATAACTTGACTGTACCAGCTAGCACTACAGAACTCATATACACAAGTTGGTGGGCTAGCTAGCAAAGATTCACCACCGAAAGACCTTAAATTTTATTCTCGATCTTCCATTGACACTTTGACAGAGAATAGTATATATTGTTTCACCTAGAACAAAGTTTACTTGTGATAGCAAGAATCTTCTCCTATAGAGATTGACAAGTACAAAACAGCCCGACCCTATACTTAGATGGGTCTGACCCTGTAGGACCGACGACCATAACCATGCCCGACCTTTGTGACCAATCAGGCTACGTTGAGAATGTAGGATCACATCCATCCATCAGGGAAGGTCTGACCTCAGGGGTCGACTATGAAGGCCCGCCTTGTATTAGGCATGAGTCATGTTGGGTTAAAAATTGTTTTGCCTAACCTGATAGGCAATTTACTCGACCATTAAATCTAGTCCGGTTTGTCCAATTCAAACTGACCAACTACATAAAAATAAAAGGACTTTGTTCTCTTCAATTGCAATTTTTTTAACTGAGCCGAATGACTTTTCAGTTGAAGAGAACAAAATCTAACCCTTCCCATGTTTTACATTTCATCGTATATATTTGAATTGACTGCACTCTGCTAGCTATATGCCTGCAGCATAACTGAACGACAATACTCACTGCGCGGTCAGTAAGCCAGCAACGTGTTGTAAAGATTCTTCTAATCTGCAATCCTTCGTATCCTTCTTGATCAGTCAAAAAAATGTTCCCATTATGCTGGAATTTATTCAAGAAGCCAAAATGTTGTAGTAGTAATGTGATTTCCAACTTGCAGTATCTTTCTCCAGAGATAAAAGGACACTTTTTTTCTTTTCTTTTTTTCTCTCCATGGAATCTGAGTACTAGCTAGTGTAAAGACCACTTTTCTTTTGAATGTTCTTGTACGTAAAAAGTAGCAGTCGATACCTCCCTTCCGGATGTTTATAAATACGCGGAACCAACCCCTCTAGTCTACCAAACCAAAAGATCATCAGATCACAAGTAGTACCATACAAGTTCCTAATTTGGAACATTGTCTGATCTGTTCATCTTTTCTTACAACTCACTAGTTCTAACTAATTAACTATAAAAAATGGAGAAGGTGTTGCAAATGGCATCAGAAAACGGAATCGTGATCTTCAGCAAGAGCACATGTTGCTTGAGCTATGCAGTCCAGATGTTGTTCCAACAACTTGGGACTCACCCCTGTATCCATGACCTGGACCATGATCCAGAAGGCAAGGAAGTCGAGAAGGCTTTAATGAGGATGGGATGCAGTGGTCCTGTTCCTGCAGTTTTCATCGATGGAAACCTCGTGGGATCGACCAACGAGGTCATGTCCCTCCATTTGAGTGGTACTCTCCTCCCTATGCTCGGACCACACCGTGCTAAGCTGCATTAAACGATGGACCAGCTGTCATTCTGTCGCAGTTCACGACTACAATTAGTACGTATGTATGAGTATTATCATTGTCAGTAGACAAATAAATTTATATGGTCGATTATACGCAATCAAGCCTGATTAAGGGTAGAAATGTATGAATCTGTATAGTTCTACCTGGTCGTGTAAGAATTGTTGATAGGTTACGTACAAGTTAGGGGCTGATAGCTAGTTAGCTTTTAAGGTAGCAGGTGGGTGCATTTAGCTTGTTTAGCTTCATCTGTTCAAGCACTAGTGTTGGCTTTGTCAAGTATGTGATCTATTTATTGTATTGCTTTTTTATCAAATGGAATTCATGTATTAAGTAGTATATTTCATCTGTTACTGGCAATTTTTACTGTACTAGCCAGCTAGTTAAGCTGCTGAAAGTACTAAGTGGTATAAAATTTGAGTGAATTTTTTTAATTGAAATTGGTTTTTTGTTTGAATAAAATATTCGATTTGAGTGGAAAGAATTCAATTCCGACGGTATAATAAACTGGGTTAAGTTATGCCATATGGTTCAGGCTCTACTATTTACTTCTTCTGCAGTTCCCGTATATATTACCCGGACTCTTCAATTTATCTTGCATACCCGTGTTGTAAATTCACACTCAGAACATGAACATGGCGTTTGAACACTTCATTCAAGATTTGGACCTATATGACATAATTTGACCCCAATAAATTCGTAATTTGATCAACTAATAAATTACTAAACACTTACTATGTACATTCTAATTATCGTGTTAGTAATACGTTTATTAATTAATACATTAATTTGACATAAGATGATACAAATCATATTATTAACAAAATTTTGAGTTCGAAACTTATGAATGAAAAGAACAATACTGGAAGAATCGTCTAAAAAAAAAAAAATCAGATAGTACAATTTGGCCTCTTCAGACGTGGCAGGTACAGAGCAATAACAAGAAAAGAATCCTATCAGTAGACAATCCAATAGGGATTTTCTCACAGCTTCACTGAGTTTTCTCCAAGGAATTAAACCGTGCAAATGATTCCAAAAGTGTAAGCCAAAAAAGGTCGTTCTAAAGGTAAACATGCTTGATCGGGAAAAAACAGACGCAATCGATATGTTACTGCTTTACGTACTATCAAAATACGTGTAGAATACTCCATTTTGGCAAAGTGAAACATGATTTTACCCTCTAAAATAAGCTAACTAGCTAAAGTGAGACCAAAAGGCTTGCATTTCACTAGTGTCTTTTCTTGTTTCGAATTACATAAAAAGGTTTGAATCATCTCTCTTAATCAAGTTCCCAATTCAAGTTATGAATAATATAAGAGCTTGTGGAAGCGTTCGATTGGTAAGTCTAAGTCACCCAGGAACCAAGATTTCCCTGATTCAGCTCTCCTACCGAGTTCCAGAATTCCCAAATGTTCGAAAATGACATTGACTACAGTACTTATAGGTGTCACTGATACGAATAGTTACCGCAATAGAATGCTAGGCAGATAAATCAACTCAAGAAAATCATCAAGCCAACAAGGCAACAAAAATATGGAAATAGGATTGAACCATTTTCTTGGAAAGGCACTGTTGACAAATACTACCAAAAGTTGAGCTAAACACATACACACTCACTCAAGAGTAAGATTATTCATTACAAGTTTACAACATCCAGCAATGGATCATACAAGTTGCTTCATTCGTCCTCTCTCTCAGGAGGAAGACCACAGGGCAAGAGCATTTTCTGCATAAAATTGTAACGCTCTCTCCCAATTGATTCATTCTCAGCAATAGCAAAGTAGGCCAACATGGGATAGTGACCAACATATGATGCATAACTATCTCTGTGGATGTTCACTGCCCATTCAAATCGGGTCAGATCTGCATGGCCTGTTCCAACATATTTAGCCTGCAAATGCTCGAGCTGTGAGTTGATATTAAACCTGTCACTGGCCTGCATGGTGAATTGATTGTTGGATGGCTGAAAGTAAAAGAAACATCATCATCAGTAATTCAAGAACATCCCTTTGTTGGTCCCGTAAAGAAAGAAATTGAGGAAGGTAAGAAATGATCCTTAAAAAGGCAGTTGAAGTGAAAACATGCATCAGGTCACCTCAACATTGAATTAATTGGGAGAAATGTTTCTTATCACGAGTTGATCTTTAGTTATTCATGAGTAGTTTTCACTGAGCAACATTAAAGGATCATTGGATTGGAAATAACCATAAACTACTATGTCGGAATTTTGGACTCAAGAAGCATATATATGCAGACTACTAGGTGACACGAAACATCTGCCACACTGAGGCTTTTGTTTACTCGGTTTTCTAGTATCCGCTAAACCTCAAGCATTCACCACTTCACTTTTGTTCCACATAACATGAGTTGGTTTTGTGGCTCAAATCCTTAGTTAGAAGTTAGAACCCCGACAATTTATACCTACGATTCTCAAACCATAAAGTCTTGCACTAAACAAATTCGCAATTACTTGAAACTACTTGACTCACCTCCAACTAAGATACCCCTCCTAATGACTATAACTGAACTAACTCAAGCATTCAACAAAGCACGAAATACGAATCATATGTTTAATAATCAATGTATAAACAGAATTGGAGTCAATTGGTCCACAATGAAGTACTAAAGTTGAGCTTAGGATAGACTACAACTCTAAGAGTAACATCACTGAAACAGGGGTAAATTATGAAGATGCAATATACAGTTACGACATGAGAACATAAAGGATTGCGAATTTCAGTTCAATTTCGAAAAACTAAGTGGAAGAAGAAACGATGAGATGGAGTTAGCTAACTGTCAGAACAAACCCTAACAGACACTAGATGAATTTAACGAAACAAAGTACAGATCAAATTGAAAAGCTTAACTAAATGTATGCTACAAAATTGAAGCCAAAGACCAATTTACAGAGTAAGTAAGTTTACCTGAGCTGAGCACGATGAGATGAGAAAGGAGGAAGAAGAAGATTTGCCAAGTGAATGTTCAATCTTGTCAATTATGGCGGCCTAAATCGCGGTCGATCTTATTCCTTACATTTTTGTCAAATATCAATTTCACCCAAATTTATAAAGATATTATGATTGGCCTATATAAATATTTGGAACATGAGTTCGATCAACTCAATACTCAAAAGTGATTTAGTATATGTTTAACACTATTTTATTTCCATAAAATTATTTTGATAAAAAGTTTGTTACGGGAACACACTCAAATAAGTTAATTTTTTAACTACCAACTAACTTTTTAACTAGTTTTGTTAAATAGATCCTTAAATATAATTATTTATCATTAGTTACTTTTAGTTAGTGACGTCCTTCTCATGGAATATGGAGAAGTTGTAGTCTTCACAAACATTTTAATTTTTATGAATAACATTGACATTATCCATATACTTAAAAATTAATATAAAATATTCACTTTAAAATCAAATATGAAAAATAACATGTCAAATTACTACTAAGATGAGGGAAAGAGTATAAGAGTTGATTTTATACAACAATACAAATATAACTGAATAGAAACCGATTTCCAAATGAGGGTGGTGAAACTGTCGGTTCAATGCCGCCTTACATCCATTTTATAAAAGTTTACAAGATCGCATAGCCGATAATTGATTTTGTAAAGTTTACATTTTACCGGTTCTTACATAGCAACTTATGACATTCTAATATAGTAACTTATGCCACAGAACCATATTGACATCATAGATTACCGATTTTCACTAGTTGTAACATGACAACTTATATAATAACTCAAGTCACTAAACCGTCTTGATACCATAGGTTACCGATTCACAATCCGGCAAGCCAACAATCCTCAAACGGGATCAAATTGAAATTCCGTGAATTGTGCAAGCGATGCGATGCGTTTTAGGACGAATTTCACACCGATACCGATACGACATCTTAGCTTGACGTGGAAGTAAAATGAGAAATCTGCTTCATCTTCCCCAATCTGAGAAAATAATAAAAATACAGTCAGAAACCCTAGAAAATACCGTACCCTCCAATTTTAGAAATTACTCCGCCAAATTCTCCCTCGTCTCCACCATTAATATGGAGGCAAAAGAAGCTCAATTCTCCTCCGAAGAAAACCAAAACAACGACAACAATGAAAATGTCACTAATGCCATTGTCTCGCCAGAAGATCGCGGCAAATTTCAATTCGGGTGGGTTCTTCCACTCTCATTACCAATTCCTCTCAAGCTCATGTGTTATGCACCGATATTGTTCTTAATTTTGCGAATTGTTTTATCTTCAGGTGCGATCACTACCGGAGAAGATGCAAACTGAGAGCTCCTTGTTGCGATCAGATTTTCACTTGCCGCCACTGTCACAACGAGGCTACTGTTAGATTTTTTTTAATTTGAGCTGAGTTTGATGTCAATTAAACTAGAATGTTTCTTATGTGTTGAAATTTTCTAGACTGCTTTGAGTGATCCGAAAGAGAGACATGAGCTCGTTCGCCATGATGTTAAGCTAGTACGATCGCTTTTCTCTTTTATTAATGCTGATTTCATGTTCTTTTGGTGAGATTTTGCTGTGTTTTGGTTGATAGATGTCGATTTCATGTAATTTCAGGTTGTTTGTGCATTGTGCGACACCGAGCAGCAGGTGGTGTATGTAATTCGTTTTGCTAATTTGGTTATATGTTTGTTTGTTATGATAAATAAACAGGACTTTTGATATGTTCTCTTGTTTGCTTTTGTGAAGGTTTCAAATGTTTGTTCCAAATGTGGCATCAAATTTGGAGAGTACTTCTGCGATATTTGCAAGTTCTATGATGATGATGTAATCCATATCTCCTTTTACTCTTGTGACTCAATGCAACCAATTTAGTCCAGGGAGAAAAATGGCTGAATAAGATACAATGCATTTGCCCCGTGTAGACCTAATCTAACGACATTTGTAACTTGCTTGTGTTGCAGCTGACTAAGAAGCAGTATCACTGTGATGATTGTGGGATTTGTAGGTAAAGGAGTAATATGGTCTCTATGCACACCATTGTTGTTTTCTTGTTAGGGGCATTTAAGTTTAAACTTACCATACAATAATGATTTTGCAGAGTGGGGGGTCGTGAAAACTTCTATCACTGCCCTAAGTGTGGTGAGTTGTTTTGTCTTTGCCTGTTACTATTTCTATTGTGTGATTTATTTTGTAGCCTGACAATAATCGAAGCCAATTGTGCATTCTCTGCTAATCCCATTATCATCTGATTCTTCCTAATGAACCTTGGAAATTAAGTCTGCTTTAGATTTTCTATGCATTCTCCATATGTGAAGCGTGCATTCCTGCTGGAAGCTTAAGATGTATTTATGTCCATTTTCAACTTGGAGCTGTTTAGGATTTCACTGTATCAGATGGTATTGCATGCCTAGTGTGCAACCTTGCCATCATCTAGATTCTAGACAGAAAGCTAGCAAAACAAACCGCTTCTGTTTGTTGAAGATTTGCCGTTTGGACCAACTTGTAGCCTCTGCCCCCACAACCAGAACGATATAATGATGATAATCATAACGGTGAATTTGTGGTGATGATTAGAAATAATAATAATAATTATTATTAATTGTGAAGTCAGAAAGAAAAACAGAAATGAAGATTGGTATGTTAAAATCTTCTTCCTGTTTGTATACCCATTATATCAGTTTCAGTTGCCTGCTCATGGTTGAAAGTGCAGGATCTTGCTATGCTATCAGTCTACGTGATAATCACGCGTGTGTAGAAGACTCAATGAAGAGCCACTGTCCCATTTGTTATGAGGTCTGATCTTGTAATACATACCATATGTGATGCCTGATGAGCACATGGTTTATGCTTCTTAAATAACCTGGCTTCTCACTTGCATGCAGTTCCTTTTTGATTCAACCCAACAAGCAATGATTTTGAAGTGTGGACATACAATACATATGGATTGTTATAAGGAGATGATCGAGCAAAACCAGTATGTTCAACCAGTTCTGCGTTCCTTCTCGTTTCCTCTAACCTGGATAAAATTGCAATTTTCTCTTATTCTCTATGATAGCTACCAATTATTGTATGTATAATTATGTTACAGGTACCGCTGTCCAATCTGTTCCAAGACAATTGCTGATATGTCTGTTCAATGGGGAATAATAGAAGGGGAGGTAATCTGTCATCCCATTTCTTCTTATTAGTGTAGCATTGTTAACTTCTCTGTGGTAGACTTTTGGTTGCCTCATTTTTTTTTTTCATCTATGTCTTGGTCACTGGAAAAAGAAAAGCAGTGAAACTGTTATAGCTCGTGTAAATATCAATTCTACACTTGTCTAATTGTCAGTAACCCATGATTCCATGAACTATGATACAGTATTTTTGCTTGTGATAAAAGCGGTCCAGTTGATTAACCTCAACATGTAGTCAATCTGTTACAGAATGCTCAATGATGAGTGTGCTCAAGTAAAACACAGTTCGTATTTTTTCCATTTTCCTAAATGATCGACCTGTGACAGTCCGACACTAATGTTAAAACGCCTATACCAATCTTATTAACTTACAACTCATGACTTTGAGGTCTATGGTACATGATAATACTATTTCATGTTCTGATTAACAAGCTCCCAGCTTAATGAAATCTATGAGATCCTTAGGTATGATGTTGTGATTGTTTATCCAAAAGATGTGCTTTAATTTAGGACTATCTGAATATTATTAGATTGACTGTCTTTACTTGTGGGTCTGAAGTTTAAACTAATTCTGCTATGAATGCTTGCTAGTTGCTACATCCTTTTTTTTTTAAATGACCCAAATCCCTCCTCATTCATTAAAAGATATGGAATGGGAGTGGGAAGTAAATATACCTGGAGCTATGAGTACTCATTTTAAATGACCCAAATCCCTCCTCATTCATTATAACAATAACTTATTGTCACTATGAGTCCTCATTTGGGCTATTATTATTGATTGGACAATTAGTTATTGTTATAAACCAAGTAAATATGGAATGCGAAAGTAATTATGGGATGGAGGGAGTATTTGATATTCTAAAATTGTACATGGTGGGATGAATAATAAAGCAAAATTCATGTTTTCCATATACCTAGAGCTCTTTCTTTAATTATAATATATAATTTCCTTCATATCCCTAGGGCACTCATCAAGTTACGCCCTAAAGCTTAATTTAGTTTGCATTGTGGAACTGTCACATAACGTCTTGAATAGGTGTGCAGATGTAATTCATAAGTTGAGTTTAGTAGTTGAGAAAGTCAGTGGCATTAATAGTCCTGTAGCTATAGCAAAGTTATGTGATGATTATTGTGTGTAGGCAGGCAACAAATTTAGTTTGTTCTAGTGGAGTTAGGGTGACAATGATCCTTTTGTAAAGTTCGTGATATGAGATTGGAAATAATGAGCACTGTAAGATATAATTGTAACTTTGTTGTCCTGATTTCATTTGTATGCATGTATATCCTTTGGTGATTTATCTTTACGAATAATTGCAAAATTTAAATTATACACAATTTAAATTACACACTAAATAGTCTGCAAGATGTATGTGCTTGATATCGGGCACTGAAACCAGACATGATCTCTCTATTAACGACTAAATGCTTTGACGTTGTAATTGGGCTGTGACAGATTCAAGGTACTCCAATGCCCGAGGAATATCGATATGATGTAAGTTCCTTTCTTTGTCCCCTGTTGTATGTTCTTTAGTATTTCACAGAATGCTCTGTACTCTGGTGTACTGTGTCCTCATAATAACTTATTCCAACCTTAACCAAGTTATATTATGTTCTTTTCACTATTTGATAGGTTTCGATTCTCTGCAATGATTGCAACAATTCCAGCAAGACAGCGTTTCACATCTTTGGTCACAAGTGCCAGCACTGCAATTCATACAACACCCGCATGATAACAGATGGGCAGACATAGCTGAGCAGAAAGCACGTTCATATCTCCTGCGCTGGCACAAACCTTTTCATTTGATTTTAACGGTTCTTTTGTTGTTGTTCTTTTATTCTATCTGTAAAGGTTAACCCCGCTGAATGTTTCTTTACTAGTCATGTAAAGTCATGTAGGAAATTGGTACTTTTACTACTTAAAGCCATTTCAACAAGTTTTCACCTTTTCCCCACTGTTTAGCATGGGTGCATCCGGGGCTAAAATTATGTGGGGATAAAGTCTATACTCACTCGTCCTAGAATATTTCATAAATTGTGTTGTCTTTCGGTGAAAACTAATAGACACTACGAGCTCAACACAAATAAACAATCAAAGTGTTTTCGGTGCATAAAGTGCTATCTGCATACTTCGTCAAAGGTTTTACCTGTTTACAAACCTAGCCCTGAGTCCAATCTAAGAGTGTGTACATGGAATAGTCCATGACCACGGGAAATATGAATGTGCGTACATGTGGATAGTCGATGTCCATGAGAAGGAGATATGAATCAGGTCAGGTGTTTGACATTTGTCAATAGTAGCCGCTTGTAGCAAGGAGGAGAAAGAAGCTGCTATTAGCAGACGAAGTGAGTGAGCTCTCGACAATTGCTGCATGATGTTTGCTTGTAACAGATTCAGCTGCATATTTCCAAAACTTATCTTTTGTCATTGCATCATACATTACGAACCTAGTTTTACTCCTTCCGTCCCTTAATAATGAAACAATTTAGTTTTGCACGTTGTTAAAAAAAAATATGTAGTATGCGGTTAAGATGAGTTTGAAATAGAAAAGTAATGTGGTCCAATAATTTGTGGTTAAAAATAAGTCGTATCGTGGAGATTATTTTTATAAATAAAAAGTTATTTCATTTAATAGAATGTTGAAAATGAAAAATTAACGAGACAGAGTGGGTAGTATACAATGGCTCGGGGAATAAATATTTCAGATATAACTCAAAACCATCTTATGCAAATACACGCGTAAGGCTCTCTGTAGTCCTAGTTTATAAGTTAGTCGAAGCTTATTTCTAATAGTTTATGATACGTGTAGCTTTGTTATAGAAGTCAAGGTTTGTCTAAAGTAAGTATTTCTACTTTTCCGTATGGTATGACACTTCTTATTTAGTTATTTTTAATATTTCATTTAAATCTTCATAATTTGTTAATTTTGTACATCAACTATAATAATTAAATGTTCAATTTTCACCAAATTCAACGCAAAAGGTAAAGTTAGTACAAAATTTCAACTCCACACCATTTTGTTTTATGGATATAATCTCCATTATGTGTCTTCAAATAGGAATGAGAAGTTTCGAACAAGACAGAGAAAATAGTAATATAAGCAATCTTAATGATTATTTGAAGTATAATTTGAATTAGAGAATTACTATTTTTTATATATTAAAATACAATTTGAATTGAATTTTCTCAATTTAAATTGTATAAATAGTCACTTAAATGTTCTCTCCCCATCTTCATTCTTCACTTTTTAAAGATTGGTCCTTGACTTCTTTCAGTCAATTCTAACAAATCATAATAATATTATATTTCATACTTATTCATATATCTCCTACTTTATATATTTATCCTCTTAAAACTTGTATATTCAGATTTGAATCTTCACTTATATACAACGTACACTATTAAAATAATATAATATTAGCATCAGTTGAATTTAAGAATTTAATGTTTGTTTGGCTTAGCATCATAATCGGATCGAAGTTGAGAAAATAATTCTTTCATTTGTTTAGGCCGTTGTAATTTAGTTATTATTTAATTCAACACATTTAATTCATTCCAAACTTTCTTCTTCATGTACAAATTTTAACATAATCAATTTAATTATATATCAAACACTAAATTTAAAAACACAACTACAAATTAATTACTATTCATTAATTTTTCCCTATTTATACGAATTCACTACGCTTCTATACCGAATAATTACTTAAAAATTAC
Source organism: Plantago elongata (assembly GCA_036897095.1). Classification (NCBI taxonomy): domain Eukaryota; kingdom Viridiplantae; phylum Streptophyta; class Magnoliopsida; order Lamiales; family Plantaginaceae; genus Plantago; species Plantago elongata. The sequence continues at coordinate 18,680 of JAYMSP010000075.1, forward strand.
AATATAAATTTGTAATATTTTGGGTCCCATCGACCGACTAAGTGAGACGAAATATCAGATGGTAAAGGGCGGACTTGTAGAAGAGTGTGACGAACCTTTTTTGTCTAATGAACGTGTGACTCGTGACCATTCTTGTCGAACAAGTTCTAGTCTGGCGTTGCACCTGTGATATTTTTATTGTTATTTTCATGTCGCTGTTTGTTTGTGTCCTACCCACTCTCAACTTTAGTTTCCATTTCCCATGACGAGCTATCAAAAGATATTTCTTTTGGCAATCCATAAATCTGAAGATCTTGGACACTAAATTATGTCCCCTTCTGTATTACAAGTGGTGTAGTTAAACAAAATTAAATCCGGTTTTACCGCTGGAGTGGCCTTATCCCCATTCAAATTGAATATTTTATAAAAGAAAAATTAATTTTAATTAAAAAAGACCACTCAAATTCTATACAAATCAGTCTATAATTCACATGTTCAACAATTTATAAGATATTTATAATTGTGTATTCCGTTATCAATTACATATTATTAATTTGGTATTATAGACCAAAAGTCATTTGAGTAAATTTGATATTCACACAACTTTTTTTTCTTTAAACGAAGCTCATGAAAACTTATTTGTATAGCATATAAATAATAATAGTGTTACATTTCGAAAATTGTAATAGAAGAATCATGATTTTGAAAAGTATAAGAAATAAGTCATCAAATGAAAGTTCCATGGCAACAATAAATATGGCTAGTGCTTGGAGCACAAGGAAACAATGTGGTGTGTACCATGTCCTTAATGGATTCATCATTATTCATCAACAATTCACCATCAATCTAACCTTTCGTTTCTTATAGTTGTGCCATTATAATATGGCCGGAAAACTCACATAAGCGGAGCATATGGTCCAACAACATTATGAATTTTAGTACATTATAAAAAAACCCCATCTTACACATAAAAAATACTAATACCTAATCTTTCTACAATTTACATTAAAATTATTTATCAGTAAAAATATATTTATTACCTTATTATATATTGTTATACGTCAATTTAAATATATAAAATTATTCAAAATGAAGATAGTAATTAGACTGATACGTTGTTAATGTACAACATAATATTACATAGTGATATATACAAATGAGTCTTTTCTTCCTAATCCGCTTTTAAGGACGGGACCGTATGCATGATAGAGAAGATCATTTTAAGTCGTAAACGCTCTTATTATCGTGAGAGCCGACTATTCGCAGGTTTCCCCATTGAGCCGACCAGAGAGAGTTAGTATCACCAACGTAATATGAACACTCTGACTGGTGGAGCGATCCTACCCAAACAGATTCGACTCCTGCCAAATGTTAGAGATCAACGATACGAAAACCAAACTAGGCCATTTAACCTATTGTTTGGATATTAGAGCCAACTAGATACATTTTCAGGGTCCTACCGGATCACGTGCCACCTATCTCAGGGGACACGTGTCGGCTTGGGGCACACCCGACCAACCGACGCGACGGTCGGAGCTTGGCCTCCTGAAGATTCCACTATAAATACCCCAAGCATTTACTCATATAAAAGTAAGTCAACTACCACTAATATACTATTATTTACTTCTACTCAGACAACCCAAGTCCGAATACACGCTAATTCGTATCGTACCGATTTGTCTTAGGCAGACTGGTCTTAAAGGGTCTAACATGCCTCTTTCCCTCGCTTATCTTATTTTCGAAGAGCATTACCTTCATCATTATTACTGGATTAAGAGTGATATTTCTTAATCTAAGACCATACACTATGGTGCGGCTGTGGACATTGGTCGTGGCGCCACAACTGTGGCACAACCAATTTTGGCGCATTGTGGTGCGATAGTGGGAAAAGAGTAACTCGATCGGTTGCCCAGCAACGAATCGAGTGACCTGTTTTGTTGGGCCTCAAATGGGGCCAAATCCTTTTTTATTTTCCTTACCTGTTATTATTATTTTATTATTTAAAAAATACAGTAAAAAAATTATATCGACGTTTATATTTCTTGGAGATCTACAAAATGAGACCAGTAAATATATATTTTTTTATACATCAAATGTCACCCTTTGTTCGTATACGTGCGTATTTTGTATTGTTTCACTATTTTATTCGTATTTTAAATAAAAACGTCTATTTTCGCTTCAAATTTTCAATATTCACATTAATATAACTATAAATAAAAATAAAAAATAAAAAAAATTGCCCGCTTCCACTGTCGCGACCATCGCCATAACGAAGAAAATCGATCTCGAAACGCAGTTACGGAACAACCAAAATTCCACAATATTTTTCGATCATCAAAACGAAATATCTGAGCACCTAATCGATTTTATCCCACCTCACCTAGTATTACAATCATTCATCATCAATAATTTGCCATTATAGTTCGTATATAACAATGATCTCAGTAGTAGGTAGTAGGGTTCCACTCAGAGAAAGGAAGCCAATTCCTTCACGTTGGATCTGATTAGATCTTTCCTTCACGAATTATGTTAGTTAGGCTCAGGTAGGTGCCACGCGACCAGTTACTCCATCAGATTGCATTTTACTTTTAATTAATTCTCAAGATTAATCATAACAACTAATTTATCTAACACACATTTACAAGTTGGACGGGGTTTTATTTAATTAAAAATTACTTTAATTCAGTTAATTCAGTTTAGTTTAAATTAGTTATAATTTATATTTTTTTAATTCAGTAAATTTTAGTTCAAAAGAACACAATCTTAATTACCAACATTTATATAAGTGTTGAATTAGACTCCCTCCGTCCTGATTTCTTCATTTTACTGCATTACTTTTTAAGGTCAATCATTTTTCAATTTCTATCTCAAATTACTCTTAAACTATAAAGGTAACTAATTTTAATAAAATAATATAATAAAAATTTGAGATTTAAGGAATTATAATATAATTTTATTAAATATTAAACTATTGTCATTTAATAATAATTCGAGGTTAAAGTTGATAATGATGGATCAAAGAAAGTCAACCTAAAAAGATGAAATCGTAACGTAAGGAGTATTACACGAAGAGAATCAACCTAATTAGTCAAAACTACAATCACATACTTGTTTTATAAGGATATGTTCTATTCAACTACATTTATTAAACTAAACGAAAAATAAAATTGAATGAAACTGAACTGAACTAAAGTAAATTATAAATTATAACTAAATAAAATTAAACTGAATAAAATTGAACCGAACTAAATTAATTTAAGTTAAAGATAACATAACCTACTAGTAATAAAAGTACTCAACAGACAACAAATTGCAACTCAGTTGGTGAGACGCTTCATTTCTAATCAATAGGTCGGGAGTGAGTAAAACTTTATCCGTTTTAAAAAATAAAAATAAAAACACTCAACATGAATGATCCCCAAAATCATAACAGCCATCAATTTTGACCAAATGTAGCTCAATGCTCATATTCCTATTTCTAGTTGCAGCACACTTATAAATAAAATTCATCAACAAAACCGATAAGGCTCCTCCTCCTCTTCTTCTTCTTCTTCTTCTTCTTCCTTTTGACAAGTATGCAATAACCAACTATCACTGCACATTTACCTCTACTTTACTCTACTCTTCTCTACACTACCTAATGATCAATTAACCACCATTACCAATCCAAGAAAAAATGATTCCAAACAACCAGCAAACCACTCCTCTCTGCGATTTCTGCACCAAATCAAAAGCACTCCTTTACTGCCGAGCCGACTCAGCCAAGCTCTGCTTCACCTGCGACCGTGAGGTCCACTCCACCAACCCCCTTTTCGGCAAACACTCCCGTTGCCTCCTCTGCAACTCCTGCAACTCTTCCCCTGCCTCAATTTTCTGCTGTACGGAGTCAATTGTGCTATGTCAGAACTGCGATTGGGAGACCCACAAGGAGTTCAAGGTTGTCCACGATAGGCGGCCGGTAGAGGGGTTCAATGGGTGTCCGAGTGTGGGGGAGTTGGTGAGTGTTTTAGGGTTTGAGGATTTGGGGAAGAAGAGTGAGAAGGTGGATTTTGGGGGAGAGGATGAGGAGGAGTTTGAGGGGTTGAGGGTTTGGCAAACGCCGTCTGTTGTGAGCTTGGATGAGCTTGTGGTTCCGAATGATAATCATAATTGGAAGGTTATGGGTGTGCCTCCTTTGCCTAAGGTTTGCTTGCTTGCTTGCTTCATTCATTTCTTGATGTTGTTGTTTAGCTATTTTTGTTTCAAGATTGGATTTTTATGCATTTTTGGGATTTCTTTTCTGCCTGTTGAGTGTTGTTACGTAGTGTAGCCGGTTAGAGATTAGCTATTGTGGTAGAGTGAAGCTCATTTCGGAAGGTAGAACAGCTTTGACTTGGAACGATGTGTTCGGTTTGTTTTTGGTTAGATTGATTTGGTGTTATGGATTGATGGTGTTTGGTGTACTAGAAGTTTCGTGATTGGTTTTGTAGGATTTGGAGTTGCGTGATCTTTTAGTAGATATAGATATAATAATTCCAGGCTCCAGCTTGATTTGTTGTATTTTTAGCTGAGCCCACGGTCTTGTTAAGGCTAAAGGTCTTATCTCTCAATCTGAATGCTTGTTTTGTGTAGAAGTTCATAGTTTCATGTAGATTCTGGTTATTGTGATCGGGATGCGGTTGGTTTTGACCGGTAGTACAAATTTTGGAAATATAGGATTCAGATAGTGAAGTTTTATGGAGTACTAGTTGCAAAGTGCACAGTATGGGCAAGCGTTTGTTTGGGGTTTGTCTTTGTGTTTCAAGTCTGATTTCTGAACTGTATTTGCTCTGTAATTGACTAGAATTGGCAACTTTTTTGTGATTTGGCATTGCCAAACATATGTTTTCTATGTAATTTTGTTTGTGTGCCCTGTGAAAACTGTGATTAAGTTCTGTATGAACATGTTTTGTGTCGATTAGAAAATGTTAACCTCCTTTAGACCACTGCTACTCAATCAGAACCGGCATGCGGTATGTGGTAAGCACAAAGAAGAAATACTTTGCCAACTTCGTGAGATGGCTAAAACTGAGCCCAACTTCGATGGCTCTCTTAGAGACCTTGAACCCAATGGTGGATTTCAAGTGCAAGTGCCCAGAAAGCATGAATTGGTAGAGAACAGTCCAGGCTTTCAAAATAAATTAGAACCGTTATCATTTCCTTATGAGGTAATACTCTCATTTCTCTTCTTGATTGTCATGTTTCATGCTTGAATTATTGCCTACGTTCTCTGATCTCTAGGATGGATGTTCAATCTGATTAGCTGTGCGCAACGTATAGCTGTCATGTGTGAGTGAAGGGTTGAACTTCAGATTTTATGAAACTGCTTGCATGGTCATTAATTAAAAAGCTTGAGCTGCTACTTATGGAATTATTTATTTTATGAAAGTCCATAAGCATTGGAATTTAAATCACAAAGTATTTTGATCTGTTAAGTGTAAACATACTAATAGAGCCGTTTAAATTATCAGCAGTTGAAACTTTAACGGATATATGTTTGTTGTATCTTCTTCCGTTCCTCCCATATTTCTTGACTAGTTCTTACTGCCTTCTCAAATTGATGAATAGACTGAGATATTTTGAAATATTCACATTTAAGTTCTAACTTTCAAACGTTTTTTTTAAGATTCTTGTTCGATTTTTCATTGTATATGGAGCATTTCATTCTGGCTCAGTATATCATAAACTTCCCTATCTTGGTAGTTTAGTTGCTCTCAATAATTCATAAGTAATTAGTTTTGTCAGTGTGTCAAGAGAAATATGCCAAGTAGCTTTTTGAAAATTGATCAAATTAAATCTTATTGGTTCATAAAGCTGACCATATATTGGAAGAAATAATATGACCAGAGAAGTGATCCCATTCTATTTGCAGACTGGTGCGCAGCAGTGGTGTGATTATAATGGTGCTTTTCCAGATCAAGGTTTCTCTCCAACCTTCTTTGATAGCTTGATTGACTTGAACCACATAGTACCCGACAAAGATTCAGATGTTGGAGACGGGTCCGGTATTGCAAATGGTCTTCAAGAAGTTCTGTCATCTAATCCTACTGATTTGAATAATGTCCAAGTTATTCCTACAGCCGCAATACGTGAACTGAACAGCCAGGAAAGAGACTCTGCACTCTCACGATACAAAGAAAAAAAGAAAACTAGAAGGTAAAGTCCAACATGCTTTAAGCTGTAACTAAGCACCTCTTACATCTTATCAGAGAACACATTTGCAATTTACACCCCATTATAGAGTATTTATAAAAATTACAGATTAAAGATCTGTTTGTTTATTTATTAAAAATAACAGGTATGATAAGCATATCAGATATGAATCAAGGAAGGTGCGGGCCGAGACTAGGACAAGAGTAAAGGGCCGTTTTGCAAAGATAGACCGCTAAGGTCTGCCCTTGTAGTGATTGTTCAATAATTTTGGTAATGGAACTTTGGGCAAAAGGTATGAGTCAATGTAGCAAGTAAAGCTTATGCAGAGATGGAGTGAATAGACAGGATATTAAGTGGTTTACGAAATCTTATTTACAGCTTACAAGCTAGCTTAGCTTTTCATAGCTACTAGTAATGTGCAATTGTGCATAGATATCGTGTTCCTAATTTGATCTTTCTATGTGTATAGTGAACCTTTTTATGTTTCTTGTATCACATGTATAATTCTGAGATCTGGTTCTAGGGCTGCAACATTCTTGTATATTATGTTCTGTCTGAAACTATGCAAAACCGGATTGAAATCATCCTGGTCTTCCCTCGGCAGATACCCATTCACATGCTATTCTTTTCTGTTCTCATTTGTGATCAGGTGAGACTGATCAGTACTTCTCTATCTGAAATTCTGTCTTGATGTACTTGAATTATAAATAGGTCATGAAGTCACCAAAACTTTGAGACATGAGTTTGGCCATGTGCTTTATCTGAAGATGGAGTTGATTGGTAAGAATGAATATGACGAGCGCAATGTCTCCAGAATCTCCCTTTCTACAGCGAAACCTCACTATTGAAGAGACTCACCACTTCTGTACCTCAGTCCTTAGTCCTGTGGTGCAGATCGATACATAGACCTCCTGTTACATTGTAAAGCTCGGTGACCAACTACTGAAATAACAATTCGATGTAGACACCAGAACAAGCCTCGTCTGGACTCAGTGCCGAGATTGCACAAAATGATTTTGACAGAAAGCAAACCCGTTCACAAGCAAAATTCTCCCTCTCATTGCCCTATTCGTCTCTACTAAAAACGTTTAGTGCAGTTCCGTGACATCAGGGACTCTCACAGATGAAACTTTCTACCTCCGATCAGACACAGATGTGCGAGTGGTCAAAATCAAGAATTCGAATTCGGGGAACAACATGAGGGTGGAGTTATAGACATGACCTAATCTCGAGAGTGGGTTTCCTCCAATCTAATAACGTGTTTGTTTCAGAAGCTGAAATCAGAGCTCGAAATATGAATTTCAAAATTCTGTTTCCATAGACTGATTCGCAGCTGTTTCCAGAACGCATCATAAGCAGATAAAATAAATGATCATATTTGGCAGAAGGATGTTGCAGTTGGTTTTCCATTCAGAGAATTCATATACACGAGTGCAAGACTTGATTAGGTAAATATACACCTAATTTGGTAAAGGCTTAAAACAAAAGTTTAAGATTAATTAGAGATTGGACAATGACACAAAACCTTCGAACAACCACATAAATATACTTATTTTTACCACTTCTTCTAAGTTAACAAGTTAGAGGCATACAGCCATTCAACATGGACCTGTTTTTAGAACAAATATGAATCTTTCAAGCCAGCAACATGGTCATTTCAAGTAAAGAGCTTGTGCAGTAAACCTTCTCCTTTATTATCATCATGCCAATGATTGAATGCCATAAGTACATGCATCTCTATCCTTCACATTCAAGCCATAAATGACCTGTCATGTAACGAAAAATATCTTATTCGTTTACTAGTTTGTTCGTTTATTATCTTCTACTATATTCCAAAAAAAACAGGCAATTATATTAGTTACATCTATTTTATCAACTATCATCTAAAACTACATTCTTAGCTAATTTTGCTAAACGGATTCACAATCTAGTTATAAGTTTGTTGCGTGATCACTTAGATTATAAGTTTGTTGTTTTATTTAACTAGTTGGGTAAATAAAACTTACCTGGCTCATCTATAATGAACTAATCCATATATAATCTAAGATGAGTTACACGGTATATCAGATAATCTGGTAGTAGTCATTCCAACCTACACTCAAAACTTGACATGTTACTACTTTGATGATTGGGTTTAACCTAGGAAATATATGACATGAATTTCTAACACAAAATCATCATCATATCTTTCGAAAGGTAAATTAGGCAGGAAAATATATGGTGTGTGTTTAAAGATTGAGTTATCTAATTATATGATTTAATTGTAATTTAGGTGTAAATCATTTTTAATTATTCCCGTATAATCATTAGTGAATACTTTAAAATGTTTGATGCTGCGATCAACACTCCAAACATCCAACATTTTCATTATTAAGGTTAAGGGTAATGAAGCGTATTTTAGTTGGTAAGATGCATCAACTCCAACCAATAGGTTAGAGGTTCAAGTTACTTTTTTCGTAATTTACATCAAGATATAGGACAAGGTACTCTCCATAATCTATTAAGCATCTATAAAGCGCTCCTATGGAGTAATCTTATACAACTCTTTGTCCATTTCTTGCATAATATATATGCTACAAAAGATAGGGGATTATAAATTCCTTAGTTGTTTAGTCATGAGAGGTCTAATCCAAATTGCCATCCCTATAAAAGCAAGTTTTATAGATTGAAAATTAGACAAAAAAAATTACCATTACCAGCAAATTCAATGCATAGGTTTTTGTTTGAGCAACCACTCACGCTGATGATTTGATGAGTTTGTGCAAAAGGGAAGTAGTGCACAGTCCACTAAGACTAGCTAATTCTGACTGGATCGGCTAATTAGCTGGGCTATTCTAATGGGCTACGAGATGTTCGGTCCAAATCAATCTCAGATCTCAATCACTTGAGACTAACTTTCGATAAATTATATAGATACGGACATATATATTAATGTTTACATTTATATTTCTGTGAACATCAAGGAGGTCGTGGGAGTTTTAAGAGAGACCACCCTTAAAAAAATATATAAAGGGCTAACTAATATACAATCACCTCAAATAAAAAGTTATCTACTAAACTAACTCAACCCAACCAAAAATTAGAAAGTGGATCATTCTAAATGGGTCAATATATATTCACATTTTAACCCACGTTCTACATTAATACCACAAAAACCTAAACAACTAAAAACAAAATCCTCTCTCTAGAAAATTTCCTCGCGCCGAAAAAGTTTGAACTCGCCGGAAAAGGCTCAAATTCGTCGAAAACAACTCAAAAGGCGGTCAATCTCACCGGAAATAAATCACAAACAATGGTGGCAAACGATCCTTACAATCTAGGTGAGATTCTTCCGTAGACCATATCGATGTACAACGTTCAAGCACATTGCTATTCGATTCATTGAGAGGGAGATTAGCATCCGATACAAATTTATAATAAAAAGGCCACCACCCAATTTGACACTATTTATTTACTATATGTATACAATTAAAATTGTATTTCTTTCACAATATATACACCTGAACTGTGTCTTAGTTGGTCTGTTTTTTTCTTTTTTAAATATGATTTTACTAATATGTTCTCTTGGTGATTTATGGTAATTTGTACATGGCAGTATTATAATCCAAGTAGTTTACTATTTCATTAATGATTAATAGATATATGCACTACATAATACTACATACAAGTAACCGGATTCTCCTGCACATAGATTATTAGGTTACATTATACTGCTCAAATTGAACAGATCTAGTTAATGAACCTTTTTCTAGAACACAAAACAAACCTTACAAGTGCAACAGAGCAACTAGTTCATAAAAGATCAAGAAAACAATAACTAAAAGCTTTATTTTGTTGATAATTTTTTTATTGTCAAAGTCAAAGGCCAGTCAACATAGGCCATAAGTTGATCATTGAACAATCAATAATCACATATTCATCTGAATTTTTACAACATACCGTATCTTAAAAATATATAATCAATATTACTATATATTTAGTGATAAAAGAAATTAATATTATATTTTAGCTTTAAACGATATACAATATGAAGTGACGTATAAATATAAAATTTTCATAATAGAAAGTGACCTATAATATACATATATATATATATTCACTCGGATCCAAATGAGCACCATAACTTGGTTCGAATATCCATGAACACTTTTAAGAAGCAGATATGTTCGGGTAGCGTATACACAACTAAACATTCTAAACTAATTTTTAATTATTTAGTATATACTCCCACTTTTTTAATTCCCCACGCAATCTTAATTTATCTCATATATATTTAAGTTGATTATAGATTTGATTTAGCCACACAGCTTTACATAAATCACTATAAATATTATATGTTTAATAATTACACACATTATAACTTGAAAATACCAAGTGGCAAGACATATATCGTTTATAGTGTAATTTACGTTTGTAGTTAATTATAGTGATGCTTAGTTAATGTGTTAACATTATAACATCTTAATACGTATTCCATTACTTAAGTAGATCTAATAACAAAGTTTAGTTGAGAAGCGTGAACATGTGGATATTTGAACACTCTTAGATTAGTAATTAATCATGTTAAGAGACGCGGTGAACCGAGAGTGCAATTGCTAATATATTAAAGTAACCATGATGATTAATATGAATTACAAAATCGGAAAATTACCTTATACTCTTGATTACTTTTTTTCAAAGAATAAACACCAATTTTACTACAAATGTGATTGTGCCGATTTGTTAAACTCTTAAAATTAAGTAGGACATCTTATTTAGTAGATTGCGTATACCTAAATTTATTTTCCCTTTTATTTGAGTCCACTAATTATTTAAGCTCCGCTCTCCGTCGTAATAGGAGTGGATCTAGAGGCGCTAGTACTCTATAAAATTTGAAAAAAAAAAATAAAACAATTTATATTTAATGTTTTTCATAATTTAAGAATGCAATATCAAACCTCCAAAATAATCTCATATATGTATACTATATAATCCCTTCCCTACAATTTTAAATCTTGAATTGGTTCCGGGCCGTAACATTTTTAATGTTGTAATTGTAAGACCTTTTAAAAGACTTAAGAGGTTGATTGGGAAACGATTTAAATTGAAAAATATCCATTTAAATAGTCTATTTCGTACAAAACAGGCTATTTGAATGGGCATTTTTTAATTTAAATCGATTCCCAATTCGCCCTTAAAATTTCGTTGTAAGTTGTCCAATATTATCCATGTGTTGTTTGCAGAAAATAGTGTGATTGTCGGGTTGATTGGATTTTGACCCAAAGACTTGAAGGTTTAAGTTTCCTTACATGACAAACTTTTGCAATGTAAATTAGGTTATCCCAGACAAAACACATTGTGTGTTCGAGAATTTTAGCCATCTAAACATAATTCATAGTTGAAAATTTGTGTTCAATAAATTATACATTTGTACTTGAGTATCATTACGGTGATATTATCATATATATTGTATTTAGCACTAGTTCATCAAGGATTAATCGGCTAACATTCATTTTATCAACTGGTTTCACTAAATACGCTTATAAATTAAAGTAACACATGGAACGAGTAGGAAAGGTAAGTGAACAAAACTCAATAATACATTTATGAGAAATGTGTTGTTTACAATCTCCTAATTTGTGTAAACCACAAAGTAGAACTAGGTAGGTTGCTGAACAAATTAACATGGATTTCACTTTCACAAAGTTGAATGAAATGAGTGATTGTTTTAACTTTTAAAAGTAGCCTCCAAAAAAGATTAGAGATGTAACAGTCGATTTCCAACAATTAATTAATTCATGTAGTGGTCTGAATAAGGTTAACGTGGACATAATTTATGATCAAATTCCCATATCATTTACACAAAAGTGGTAAAGTTGTTTAACTATGGGACTTTGCGTCATTATTGTTTTGTTGCTATTTTTTCTAATGACGTGTTTGAAGTAGAATTAGTACCAAAATATGTAACAGATTATAAAATGACAAGACTGCTACCAAACATATATGTTATGCTATGTTATGTGTGGTAAGGATTTTGATATTATACAAGATTTTATACCTTTTGATTCCTTAATTATGGGATTCAAACCAGTTTATTAGAGGACAAACAGATCAATTTTACAATATCAGTCTAGCTTCAACATTACTCTTGAGGAAGTCGACACATATGAGTTTCGGAGTGCATTTATTGTACATGATCATCATCGAAAGATTTGTCATTCATGAATTTCTTATGTTAATATCGAATTTGTTATGTTTATTACATGAACATTGGATTTTTTTTTTTAAGACACTATAACCAAAAGCAGCAGCATCAGATCCATAACACCGCCACCTCCATACCTCCCACCACCGCCTCCAGCTCCCTGAGAGCAGTCACGCGCCATATGCCCTTACTAACCGCACTTGTAGCACCCCCACCGCCACCTCCATACCTCCCACCACCACCGTTATACCCGCCGCCGCCGCCGCCAGATCCGCGAGTAGATCCCTGCACAGGAGCACCGTCAGGCCCGATCACCTGCTCACCATCACCGAGAGATCGGAAACCGTCAGACTTGATCGACGACTGGTGGACGAACAGATCCTCGCTGCCGTCGTCAGGGGTGATGAATCCGAACCCTTTCTGGTCGTTGAACCGGTACCCTTTTTCACATCACCGTCAGCCATTTTTTTGGATTTGCAAGTCACTAGCTTTTGAGTCTCTGTTAGATTTGGATTATTTGATTTGGATTGGAATGAATAGTACACAGATTTAAATGTATCCTATTTGAATCAGTTGCCAAATTGAATTTTGTCCTGAATCAGCCCATTTTTGGTGCTTTGCATGACAAAAAAAGCCATTTTAAGAGAATGGGAGAAAGCAAGGCGTGTATAAAATGTGATATCGGTTTGGAAGAAAACGAACAACTGCAACAGAAGTAGGGTCCACTTGTAAATCACAGCCGTTGATCTTCCACGTCACGTTCCATCTCAAACCGTTCATTTTAATTTCTTGTTGTCTGTCTTTTTTATTTACCAAAATATTTTTCTTCCTTTCCTTCACGAAATCGAACTACGTCCGCTTGATTCATAGTATCATTGTACTCCCGTTCCCCGTTCATCTAATCTTTATCTATCCGTATTCCGTTTTATATCAAATAAATAAATAAATATGTCAAAGTATAAAAATGTAGGTGATAATGTTATAGCGAATTGGCAATTATATGTATTTGTTGTAGTATTTACTGAAAATATAAATTAAAAAAATCATTTATAACTACTTTTCAATAGTTTATTATATATCTTTGATATTTTTTCAATTTATCTGCCTTGCTTTTTTATTAAAAACTATATATATACCTTGCTTTAATTTAACACACAGCTAATTAAACAATTTAATCAGAATTCATGTATTTAAACACAACAAAAGTGTTTAGCTTACGCAGAAGGAGGAAGTATTTGCTTCACACAATGCCTTTTGTCTCTTTGTTCTTGTTCTATTTCCAACTGATTATCATTAAGGAAGACTAATCTTGAACCTTAATCAATTGATTAGAAACCGTAAACAAATTCAGAGTTTGGTTTGTTGATTGACAGCTACCAAATCTTTGAAAGCATCATCTTCTTCCCACCACATGTTAATGAGATTTTTTAGAAACTAGGCACCTACACGCTAATAACCAATCTTAGATTGAAATGGTATATAATTTTATTAGAGATGCTAAATATGTAATGACCGATCCCTTGTGCACTACATTGATCATAATTACAAGTGTTAGGACATCAAACTCAAGAAAACATCAAATGTGGTAATCTATCTCGTTTTTTCTTTTTATTATTAAACCATGGTAATCTATTTTTAGGATGCTGAATATTAATATCTTCATAATTTTCGAAAGAAAGTCAGTTCTAGCTAAATGTCATAATTACTAAGCAAATAGACTTCATATCGGTACAAATTAAGGGGCCGATTGGTATGGCACTCAAATGTCCATTTGGATGTGATTTTGGTGAAATTGTGTTTGAAATGAAATTAAAATGGGATATTTAAAGTGTATTTTAGGCCAAATCACTGTTTATCAAATCAAATGGGGATATTTAAATGCTTGGCCAATCAGCCCCTAAGAAATGTGTATTGATATGGGTACATTATATCCTCCATTGCATGCCAACGAAGTCTTGGGACTTCTCCAAGCTTCAAAAGTCTTCATACCACTGAAATAATATACTTGTCCATTTTGACATAATTAATATAGGACTTGGATGTAAATTGCAACCCTCGTGTATAATAGGCGATGATGATGTCTCACTGTTACATAAATAAATTTTAAAAAGAAAAAGAATTGATTTTCTCACGTTAAATAAAAAAGTAATTGAAAGAACCCCTAACTAATAGTAATTAAGTGGAGAAGGTTAGTACTCTAAAATTGCAAGAGCTTTCAAATGCATACGAAAAGGGCTTTCAAGAATTAAATGAATTTCATTTAATTCTGATTCTGGCAGCTGAATGCCAAATGTCACAATACACCAAAACAAATTAGCTCATATCATTTGATGAACAATCACTTCAAATCTCCTTACTATATATACCCCTTACACATGAACCATTTCTTGAAAGAGCCATTTGACAGAAACCTACAACTAAACAACACAACAACAACAAAAAAAATAAACCAAGAACTTCACTCTGTCAAGAATGGCAAACTTCACTACCAAGGATTTGGCAACTGCATTTGGCATTCTTGGTATATCATTCTTCTATCTTTCTCTAAAATTCATGAACCGGTTGATAGATATACATATCGACTGTTGATTTGGCGGACCTGGTAGCTGATCAGCTCTTGTACTAACTTGTTTTTCTTAATCTTTGTATTGTAGGCAATATAGTGTCGTTCTTGGTTTACCTGGCACCACTGTAAGAACCAACAACACTTCATTTTTGTATATATTGTCGAATTATATTACTTAAAAATGCTAACTGCATTTTTTTTTGTTGATCAGGCCAACATTTTATCACATCATCAAGAAAAAATCGACAGAAGGTTTTCAGTCGATTCCTTATGCAGTTGCCTTGTTCAGCGCCATGCTGTACCTATACTACGCGTTTCTGAAAACAAATGTGTTCCTGTTGATCACGATCAACAGCGTTGGAACTGTCTTTGAAGTTACCTACTTAACAATCTATATGATCTATGCTACCAGAGAATCCAAGGTAGGATTGATCATTCTTACAAATAGTTCAAATTAATTATGCATGGATTTCAGGATCTAAAACCAATTGGAACTTTACTCTATTTGGTAAATTTTCTTCATCAGGCTTTTACATTGAAGATGCTAGTTCTCTTCAATATGGCGTCCTTGGGACTTATCATAGCGATCACCAGCTTCGCATTGGAAGGTGAAGTTCGTGTTAAAGCTGTTGGATGGACCTGTGCTGTATTCTCCCTCAGCGTTTTCGCTGCCCCACTCAGTATCGTGGTATGTCTTCTTGTTTCCTTTTAAAATTCGGGTGGAATCAGGTGGCGTCATTTGTGGACCTGAGTCCACCCTGGTGAAAGTTGCAATTTTTCCCAAAATTTCTAATCAATAATCTGATTATTCAATTTAAACGGATACAGAGACGAGTAATAAGAACCAAGAGCGTCGAATACATGCCAGTTTCGCTCTCGTTCTTCCTGACACTGTGTGCAGTGATGTGGTTCTTTTACGGCTTCCTGATAAAAGATTACTTCATAGCTGTAAGTTTTCTTGTGAGTATTTCGTAAATGAAATTATGTTTTGCAAACTTCATATATATAAAGAGTTGTTGAAACTTGCAGGCACCAAATATCCTGGGGTTCGGGTTTGGGGTCACACAGATGATCCTCTATGCTGTCTACAAGAACCACAAGAGCAACATTTTACCAGAAAGTAAAGTCCACGACTCCGTGATAGAAGTGGGAGCAAAAAAAGAGCGATACGAAGATCAGGATTCGACAGACGGTGAACCAACCAAGGAACAAGAGATGGAGATTATTGTTGTTGATCCGACTCCAAGAGTAATGGTACTAGTCCAGAAAGAAGATGCTAAAGACACTGAATCCAAGGGCTAAAATATAAGAGGATTTCTTATATATGCATGATTGGAAGGTCTTCAAAGAAACGCAGTGATAGGCTTAAGTTCTTGTTCATAAGAGGCATTATCGTTAATTACTAACTAGAAAAGGGGAGGGAAGGGTTGAGATCAGTATTGTATGCATGAGAATATGTGCTCTTTTCATTTTAATAAAAGCCTAATTATTACTTAATTACTAATCAATTGCCTCTTATTGAGTGTGATCAGAAGAATCTAATTGAAACTCTCAGCCTTGGAATTCATTTATGTCTTTGACAAGTTCATGAGCATTCATTTATGGTTCTCGAGTGGTTACGTGATAAGAACCTTTTTATAGATTGAAATTTGCAGAAAAGACAATTCCATCAAGTCAGATTGTGTTCACTTCAAATAAATCACGAAAAAAGGTTTAAAATCTCACTGAAACAGAACGAAAATATCAAAAGAAATGTCTCCGTTTTTCATCTCACCGAGCAGAATGACAAATTGACAATAAAGTTAAGAACTGTTTTAGGAATATTTTTCTTTTTCTAACAAGAACCTCCAATTCCCCATGGTAAAAAGAAGATCTTATCTTCTAAGTTGTAGCATTTGCCTTTTTATCTCAATTTGGTGCAATAAATTTTTTTTTTTTGAGCAAACCATTACTGATGATGATAGTCAGTTGCTTAAAAGGTACATGCACCCATGAAAAAGATGACATATCAAAGCAAAAGGGGACGAACACCGTTTCATTACATTGTCCAATTTATCATCTTTGATATTGAGCCTGAATTAGCAGTCTCTTTGGTACTTTGTGGGAACTAGGATCACCCGGGCATAAACGTGCGGGAAACCAAAAGGTTCAAAATTATATCAGAAATTCAGAATGGGCGACTGCTGAGTTATCTCGTAGACATCTATTCCCTTTCTCACGTATCAAATTGCGCATTCAAATTTAAAGGCGGAGAATAATACATGATTATATTTTTACAAGGCTTCTCGTTAATCACAGGTCGGTTAAAGGAGCCTAAACGTAAGACTAATTCAGGATTGTGTTGTGTAAATAACCTGCATGAGAGCAACATCCTGCTACGGCAGAAATCAGCGGCAAGTAAAGAAGGTATCTTGAGCGAAATAAAGGTGTTACAGGACAGTTCATAGTAGACACTGTTATATAAATTCTAGATTCACAATACATGATTACACACTGTTAAAGTGATCAAATTATGACTTAAAATCTAGGAGAAACCATACTATTGAGCTCTTTGAACTGGCTCAAGGGCTTCAACGGTCACAACGCTGTTTCCCCTGATGACCTGCACAACACACAAACATATCGTAGCTTTTATATGCAAGTAAACACAGGCGACAAAGACAGAAGAAAATTAAGCTATCGCAGTTTGATCAATGAGTGAAAAAAACAGCAGGAGAATGAACAAAACAGTAAATGGAATGAACCACTTGGACACAAAAAGACATACCACCATGCCGATGTCCGTCTTCTCATTTCCATTTACTTCAACAGTATTGTCAATCACCAGGTTCATGAACTGATCAAAGCCTCGAAGAGTTCCCACAACCATGCGGTTGGCGTTCAACTTTACTGCATCACATTATCAGGCAGTTCATTACATTAGTGCGCACAAGGGTAAAAGAAACAATTGATGGTCTAGAAACACCATGGATATCAACATGTTACACGAATCACCATTCAAAATTGTATCAGGTACATTAGACAGAAAAGGCACACTATTCGGAACATAAAACAATGCCAGATTGAAGAGACATGTATGAATAATTATGATGTGCCTTGACATTTAAGCAGTTATTCAAAAACCTGTTTATGCGCAAATCTTAAAATTTAATGAGAGATGGCCAAAAGTAACCCCTGCTAGTTATACTTATATAATGAAAATAAGCGTCTCATAGTCTCATTTAGAGTAAGTAGTTTGCAGCCATTGATTAGTGAGAAGGAAAGTCTCACGAGTCAGCCTAATGCTTAACAAATAGAGGCACACAGCAACAAGTTGATTACTATGATAGCTACGCAGGCAACAGTCACAGATATTGTAATAGACTGGCTCAAATTCAGCCAATTCAAAAATCCTTCGCCAATTTCTACATTTTCAAAGAAAACACACTTATCAGATAACATACAGAAGTCACTGACTAACCGCTACTTATGTAGTATATACCAAGAACACAATAGATGATATAGTAATCCTAAAAATACATCCAGAAGAATCTCCTCACCAATCTCACAAATAAAAGTTACACTACTTGAATACAACAGCTAAGTTCCAACACATAATGCTAAACTATTCGACATCAAACCGCAGAAATGATATATCATTCGACATCATATACCTCCTATATACAGTTATACACGACTTCCTTGTACATACCACCCAAATTTAAGTTAATCACAACAAAAATCGATGAAATAATCAAATGTGCAAGCATACAATTTCATCAGCAAATCAGAGTTACGTTACTTGCTGTCTTGCTCTAAGGTCACTCTATATGCTACAGCTGCACAAATAATCCACAATTACAGGTCTACTGTCTGCATAGCCCAAATTGAACGAAGCTAAAACCTAGGAAATTATAAGTTTCAAATCAAATAGATCCCCAATTTCTTCCAAACAATCAGAAAAAAGGAACAAATAACTTACTCTGTAGCTTCTTATCCATATACCTGCAAAAGTGAAAGATTCAAGTACATTACAATCAAGCTCTCAACAACAACGACTAAAAACGATTCGCAAAAGGAACAAAAAGTCAAAAAACAAAATGCTTACTTCTTCAAATCCGGAGGCTGGCCTGATCTGCTCATGATGAATCCAAGTGTTGGAGAAGAAGATGGAACTGGTTAGGGTTTATCTCGCGATTGGTTGAATAAAACCCTAGAGAGAACTAAAGTGATTGATTGAGCTGGTTATGGACTTGTCACTTTGTGGACTTATATTTTCAACGCTAGTTTCTCGAATTAAGAATCGGAGGTCCGATCTTAGACGCATTATAAAACATAGTGCTAGATCTAAGTATTAGAAACTTACGGATTAGTCGTCAGCATATCATCTTGGTAGTAGCACCGAAGAAATTGTGTCGAACGATAAACAATAAGGGGCTGATTGGAGTAGCATTCAAATGCCCATTTGTATGATATTGGGGATTTTGTGTTTGTTATGACATTTAAATGTTGAAGATCGAAATAGCTCTACAGTAGCAACATTTTTCTCCACCTATATAACAAACTTATAATACTCAATCCAATTACAATTCTATACTAAACACAATTTTAACAATCCCACTACAATTTCGATCACTATTCAGACATTTAAATCGGGGCATTTAAGTCGCATGCCAATCAGCTCCTAAGGGACTGATTGGTATAGAATTTGAGTGACCTTTTTCAATTGAAATTGGGTTTTTTATGTATAAAATATTCGATTTGAGTGAAGAGGTGGCCGCTCCAGCGGTATAACAAACAGGGTCTTAGTCTTCATCGATTAGTCGTCGGATCGTTATAAAATTGGTTACTCCACTTCTAGTTGAGTTTAACAATGTAATTTTTTGGTGATTTATATAATTAATGTACTACAATTCAATTCAATTCAACGTGTGTGCTTACATTTTGCACCAACAAATATATACATTGCCTGACTTCACTTGGAAGGTCATAAAATAGAAAGTAAAAAGTTGAAATTGAAACTGAAGGAGTTGTATACAATAATAGATGTTTTATAAATTGTGCAACTTCGTCAGGTCTAATGAAAAGTTCCATCATAAAGAATCAATGTGTTATTTGACTTCACAAAAGATCTTTAAGATAGCTTAAAAGAATCCCATCCGATAGTTGACTAAAATCTGGAATAGGTCCAGGAATATAGAACGAACAAAGTGGTTGGAACTTCCACGAATCCGACGGATTTGAACGGCATGTACTTGCATCTTCGGGACTAGTCGGTAATTTTACAACTTTGCAATGGTCGTCACGAGAGGTTCTTTGGTAATTACACGTGCTTCTCCGTTTTGTGGGCACAAACAATGGTGGCAAACGATCCTTACAATCTAGGTGAGATTCTTCCGTAGACCATATCGATGTACAACGTTCAAGCACATTGCTATTCGATTCATTACGAGGCCTCCCTCGTTTTCGACTGCTTGTGTCATTAGCAAAGCCTCCATTCTCTAGATAATACAATCCGTACTTCATTAGTGTTTAGTTATAAATAGTAATATGAATGTGGAGTCAAGTTCAAATCTACAAACAAATCAAACCTTGTTCTATGTTCATGAGGTCTCCCAAGCTCAAGGTATCGACATTCGTAACAAGGGGAATCCCTAAGTCTTTACGAGGCCTCCCTCTCCCTCGACGAACGGTACCTTTGCCGAGTTTAGTATTTGCATTGCTAGTCAAGTTCTTCCGAGGCCTCCCGCGCCCTCTTTTTTTAACAACGTTCGAATTTAAATTTTCTAATTGTTGCGTAATAGCAACATTAATATCGAGTAACCTCCCAAATTCAGGTCCGCGTTGAACAAGTGTCATCACAATGTTTATAATTCTTCAACTCTAGAATTCCACGAGGAGAGCAGGTTAGTTAAGATTGTGGCTGGTTTGCAACCTTTATATAAGAGACCGAGATTCCGAATTAAATTGGGAACAGGGACAAAGTATCGTGACCTATGTGACGTTCTATATGGTAACAGAATTGTTATCGTTTAGGATTCTAATTGGGCTGGAATTGTAATAAGAGTCCAATTTTGACAGGAATATTAATGGGTCTAGTTTGGCCAGTCCGCTAAGATTCCTAAATCCTAATGGTGTAGGAATAAGATGGTAATTAAATTTCAGCTTGGTTTTGTTTACAAATTTAAGCTTGTGATTTTGGCATGATTTTTTTCCTAACTGTTTGAGTGTTTGTTGATGTATACGGTGAAAAATCAGAGTTGAAAGTTTATTTTTAAAATGCAAAATAAGCATTTAAAAATCAATAAATAACTTTATTAACTATTAATAAAGTTTAATATAAAAAAATTAATAACTTCTTTCTTTTCACCTCCAAATCACCTTTCACGCTATATTCATTGAGAAACTCTCTCGAGCTCGAGTTTAAAATTCTAAGAGTCCCACATAAAATGGTTCAGTAGTACGATAGATATACAATAAAACACAATTTATAAATACATAAAAATTCACAATTTACACACAACATCGCATAATATGTATACAATATTGTAGAATTTTCATACTCTGACAAAAATTTAAATATTTGTAATATTCATTAGACGACAAATAA
Source organism: Plantago elongata (assembly GCA_036897095.1). NCBI lineage: Eukaryota > Viridiplantae > Streptophyta > Magnoliopsida > Lamiales > Plantaginaceae > Plantago > Plantago elongata. The sequence continues at coordinate 40,169 of JAYMSP010000075.1, forward strand.
GATAAAAGTATAAGATTGGAGATTCTGAAAACCCTTTTGACAATTTCTCCAAACTTACAAATTATCGTGTTCTACAACATTAATGGATTGATTGAGATAGAACTTGAGTGGCCTTTGTCAATTGAAATTGAGTATTTTTTTATAAAATATTCAATTTAGTGGAAAAATGACCGCTTTAAAAGTATATCAAATAGGACCTAATGGTATGATATTACTCACTCGACATCCTGGTTGGCTGTTGAGAGAGGAGTAAAAGAAGGTAAGAGCAGAGAGGGAAACAGTGTAGGTTCATCAATGAAAGCTGTTGACTTGAACAGGCAACATAATTACTACACTATTACAAAAGAAAAGTGAGCAAAATGTATGGTCAGGTCAGAGTCAAAAATACTACAGAGAGAGTAGAATCACGTCGATTATGATAATCTTCCTTGTGCTTCTGATGATGCAAGTACATAGCAAATAATGTTACAAATGAACCATCCATTCACAATCAAACACATCAATGCCTCTTTTTCACTAAGCCTACATTACTAGCCTGGTATGAATCATATTCTAGCTCAACCTTTTACATGAGTTTCATCTATTTCCATTATAGTACTATGTGTGGTTCAATTACTAGTGCTCGATTAGCTAGTCGATTATATGAGTTGGTTTTTAATCGTTATTATTCAAGTCGTTTTATTTGTAACATGTAGGCGTTTAAAATGCATATGTACTTAAAATGCTGAAATAAAGTCTTGTATACTTTTAAGATATTAATTGAAGACTTGTACATTTTAAATATTATACAATGATAACATAAGACATTTCAATAACAATATGTGTTACCGAACTACACAATAAACTCTACGAAATCTATAAACACAAACGTTCATGACAAACAAACTTTTACAAAATTGTGACATTCATCCAGCCTTAAAACAGTCTTAGAATACTATAGGGAAGTATGGATCGATGAATTGGAAATCACTTTGGGCACATACTATATATGATAGGTTACAATCATGATTTGACTCTAGCTAGTATGTCAAAATTATCTCCGTTCACCAATAACACACTGCCTCATTGAAATCCATGAGAAAATGAAACCATCAGTGTTTTAAAAAAATCTAATCAGCAACAAAGCAACAGTTGCTTGGACTTGGATCTATGATTCTAAGGATAATATCCAATACAGAATTCTATTTGAAGAAAAGAAGAATATGTATTATCCATTGGCCATTCCGCCATTCTATAAATTCTATCACAAATGTATAAAGTGTATTGTATATAATTATGGATTGTCATCAATTTTCAGCCGATATAATCATATCATTTGAATATATAATATAAAATCTCAGTACTACAATTGTTGTGTATTTTTCTAGCTCTTATAAGTATTGTACTTAAAAACACATTAATTTTGAAATATGAATATATATGACATAACATCACAAAAGAATATTACACACGTGATTACTTATTATTTTTAACTAAATCTTTATTTGTTCATAGAATACAAATCATACGAATTTAAATTTGAGAAAGGCACGACGATCGCGAACTCGACTGAACAAATTACTCCGCCAGGTTCGAGATATGGCAAAGTTGCAGTGTTATAATATTTTTTGTGATTTACTTATTCTAGCATTTTCCTATTTGCCATAATATTTTGGTTCATAATTGTTTGAAATGTAGGATCGGATATTTGCGAGTGTATGAGCCAATGAAATGTGGTCACATTTTGTTGGGTGGCCACTACTACTACTGCTGTCCACTTTGCAGAGGCCATCAGCCTTTACTTTTTTACACTTCTCTTTTTCTGATCTCCACTTCTTTTTCTCTTCCTCATACATTAGCCTTTACATGTTGCCCAGAGGATCATTCTCCTTCTTCATCCCACCTTTTCTTAACCAAATTGCTTCCCTAATTATAAACTACTGATATGAAACTCCTAGATTTAATTTAGAACGCAGTAAAGCACCCTATTATCGGATAAGAGTGAATCATACGAGCCAAATGCACCATTACTTTCATAAGTCCATCCATTTGAATAATGTTTTTTACTCGGACTCAACTTCAAGACGTAATATTCGTCGACAAGTTTTGTAATTTCTGCACAGGTGAGTTCAAAATACCCGGGGAAGACTCAGTTGTGACTCGATTCATTCGTTACAATGTTCGACTTGAAAATTGATTGGTGTATGTGAGTTGGGGTGAATAATGGATAGCATCGATGCTCATATATTAGTAGAAAATAGTACTCCTAGTATTATACTAGTGGAAAATAGCTTGATACCATATAAGGTAATAGGTTTGAGATAAAGAATGTACGGTGGTCAAGAGTTTGTGAGTCCTGTGACTGTATTGTGTCCTGGTTGAATATACATATTTGAATAAGATTCGAAAAGGTCACCCATTCAACTACCTGAAAGGGCCAAAACCATTAAACTGTCATTAAGAAAATGCTTACCTTTGCAGAGTGTAGTTCAAGTGGACATCAGGTGTTTAGCAAGAGAAAAGGCCAGATTGAGTAATAAATTAAATAATTGATGAACATTGATGTAATGTACTATGTATTGCTCTAAAACAAGACAACACACAACATTACATTTTACAACACAACAAATTCAACAATGGACAATAAAGAAACAAAACCAGTTCCAATCACTTGGTTTAGATTGGTTCTGTATTTTATGCTTCATTATTGCATAAATCCAATGAGAAGCACAAAAAAGGTAAAGAATTCCAAATCTTGAAAAATTGAAGGTCTCGTGATATCATACTACTATAAGTTAGGAGGATAATAATAGTACAATTATTATTGCCAGGAGTATCTGGAAAGGAATAAAATTTCTCTGAGCGGTGGTTAAACGCTCAAAACAACATAATAAATCAGCTCCCTAAACAATGCACGAGTCTGCATATATAGTATACAACAACATGGTCAAGTCCGAACACAAACTACTCAATAACAAGATACAACATGTTACAACAACAACAGGAAAGTGAGACAGACACAGACAACATCTTTTATTACTAACCGATTGCGATAAATAGCTCAGCCAAGTGTAAAATTGATGGCAATAGAGCTCTCAAGCTTGCTACAACCCCCATGGGGCTGGGGGGGCTTGTCCTACTACTTCCGCTGGCATTGCAATCTAGTAAAACTGGAATAAAAGTAGAATGATGATGAGTAACACGTACAAGGTGTACCTGCTTCACTTGTAAGCAAGAACAAGGAATTTCAACAACTGATCTTCTCCATTGTAACCTAAGTAGCATAAGCCAGGGCTGCATCTTCGTCCATAGTCCAGACAAAGCCAGGCATGTCCATCCTTCGACCTCCCACAGTTCGGTAAACATAGAGCTTCTCCACAGGGCAGCTATCCGGCCTAGAATCGGGTGGGCCTCTCTCATCTATGACTTCTACATTGAGCCGGGGCATTTTCTGTCCAAGCAGCTTACAAGCTCCGTAACTCACAGAGCAAGAAGACATCCAAAGGGATCGCATTGTCTCCAGCTTTGCAGCATTAGCCAAGAGAGCCTTATCCCCAAATGGACAGTCCCTGATCTCCAATTTCCGGAGCTTTTCACACCCAGACAGAACATGATGAAGACCCAAGTCACTATCTCCAGCAAAAGCTATTGAAAGCATCTCTAATTTCTTAGCATGAGTCCCAATATATTCGAAGACTCGATCAGTGAGGAGGCCGGATAAGGAGAGGCGTCGTAAATCCTTACAGCTCTCAACAATAGCTCCAAAGCCAGCATCAAGTGGTTCAAAGGTGATGTGATCGGGAGCTTTTGGCTCGATAATACATAGTCGAAATCGGACAAAACTTGGCCGGCTCCTTGCAATTGTAATCAATGCAGCATTTGACATCTGTCGGCAGAAGTACAGCACAGATTGAAGTTTGGGGCAGCCTTGGGAGACGGAGACCAGACCCTGTTCTGTCAAAGAGACATTGGGTTCCACTCCAAAAGGATCCGAAGGGAAAACTCGAAGTTCCTGCAAATCCTTGCAAGAAGCTGCAAGGGTCTCAAGACCACTGTCTTCAATGAAATCAAGAACCTGCATTCAAGAGTGTACAATGTAACATGTTGAAAAATGAAACAAAAAAAATCAATTGTCATACGGGACAAAATAGCTAAATGAGAAGCTGCAAGTAAAAAGAGTTCTATTCCAAAAGAGAATCACGTCCAGATGATAAACATACCCACAATCGCTGTAACTTGGGACATTGGCTAACAAGCTTGGCCAGATCAGGACTTTGAATTGTGGCGTAACTTAAATTCAGAGAAGTGATCCCAGGGCACACCGAATACATGGCTGGAACATATGCTGGGGCAGCATCCCATAAACCAGATAGTCCTTTCAGTTGCTTGCAGGCTGAAAAGGCTTCAGCTAAGCTTGAGAATACATCAGAACGAATTTCAGCCGAATAAGCACCAGTGCCCAATTCGACTAACTGTGGGGCACGGCGAAGTAAGCTGGCAAGCTTCTCAAGTGGCACAGCTCGATTCAACCGAAGAGTCTTCAGATTAGGGCACCGTGCCACCAAACGCTCCAGGGCAGAGAAACTCACCTCAGAGCCTAAGCAAGAAATGTTTAGTGCCACCAGTGAAGTACAATTATCAGGGAAGTGACTCAACCAATGCCCACTCAGATCCTCCACATCACTCTCTCTTAAATCCAACTCTCTGAGACTCCTGCAACACGAATTCAACATCTCAATCATTAGTGACCATACCTAACCGATTCACAAAAACACATAACAAGCTTCGCTTCGACAGCATTGTCATTAATATCCCAACTGTGTAGAGCTCCTAAACCTAACTACTTGAATTCACTGCAGAAGCTGATAAATCACTCACACGGAAGCACAAAACGCTACAATTAACTCAATACTGGTCAACATACCCCAAGCTTCAACAGATCTAAACCTTTTTCGACAATCGACAACAGAAACAAATTCCTCCATCTACCACACTTACAGCAGGTCAAAAAAAGCTACTAAAACAGACTCACAACTTAACCACTGTAAATTCATAAGATCTACTAACAAATCTCATACAACTAGATAAAATGCAATCACAGTTACATCAACTATGACAAAAACATCAACATACACAAGGATTAACTAAGTACATTGCAATTCCAGGTCAAATTAAAGCAGATTTCGAAGTCAAACATGCACCAAAAACAAGCATTAGGCCTCTTCAGTAACAAACAAAGCCAAATGAAGATTTAATAACCTGCAATTAGCCGCAATGGAAGCTAGACCATCAGTAGTAAACCCCTCACACGACGAAAGCACCAAAACCTTGAAACTCTTAAACGATTTCGCAATCAGCTCCAAGCACTCATCAGTCACCACCATCCTCTTCAACCTGATCTCCTCCAGCAACGGATAAGCCACCGACATGGACAGGATCCACGGATACACATAGGCACCCCAACCATCGGGAACCAGGTTGAAGTCAGCGAAATGCGGCTTCCCCTTCATCTCCACAGCTCGAACCTCGGGGAAGCGGCGGATCATGACTTTGGGAGTTAGCGCGTAGCAGTTTCCGATGAAGACGCGGCGGCGACACCAGCGCTCGATCTCGTACCATGACTTGCAGACGAGTGAGACGGAGTTTCGATCCCGGTCGGAGCTGAGGAAGGTGAAGACGTGCTCGAGGACCTCTTCGGGGAAGGAGTAGGCCATGGAAATGGTGGAATTGAAGGTTCTGGATCTGGAGAGGGAAGGAGAAGAAGGAGAAAAGGGGGAAAAGGTTTTCTTCTCTGGTTTGATGAGAGGCTGATGTGGAATCAAAGGCTTTTATTGTAGTGAGGATAAGGTTTTCTGTTTTTTGCTTTTTCTTTTTCTCTTGGCCTTTTGAGAGAGAAAGAAAGGAAGAATTTAATTAACATTTTCCTTTTAGATTTTGATTTTTTACTATGGTCACTCGAATAATAATTCACGATCAAATTAAATATCGACATTTGAAATAACACTTCATCTCGAAGAAATTATATGTGGAATTAAATCGTATTAATACTTATGTTTGATGAATGGATGCAAAAATTGGCATTTTGGTGTTTCCCATGGTGAGGTTAGCTTAAGTTTAACCAAGGTTAGGAGTAGTGATGAATGGTGATGATGACTCAGATAACGACACTTGTGGTGGCTACTTTTTGGCCCTTGGATTAAATTCTCAAAACTTTCTTCCCATTTCAATCAACACCCCAAGTTTAGCAATAATTCTCCAATTAGCTTCATGTATGGATATTATGCGATAGAAGGATCGAGTTAGGTCACTAAGTTACGGGATCAAATTATATATGGGATTAGTTTTGAGTTAAAAGACAATATCTTTTTCTTGTTTAAAGGTTAAAGACGGTATCTAAAATATAGCATTTATTAAAATTTAAAGAGCAAATGTTATATTGTATACTTGTATTCTATTATGATTTTTGTGTATATATTATTTTATTAAAAAAAATATAAGTAGATCAAACTACATATGTAAATTTGAACCGATGCATCCTAAGTCTAGAATTGTATACTACATCTTTTTTCTTCCACGTTTTAAAATGAAAACCTAAGTTTATCAAACATATTGTTCAAAATAGAAATATTCACCGTTTCACACCATCATCCAACAAATGAATAATCACATTTCCTTTTACACTTTTACGTGTATAACTAATTTAGACCGGCCTACCAGAACAAATGTCCTCTCTTTTCCCTCTACATAAAATAGGGTAAAGAATACGCTACATTTGAGTTTAACGTGGACCTGAAATACATATTCGATGGATTCGAGTCTAGTAACTTATTTCGACTTTTATATAAATTTGTAACGGAGCTTGTACATTGCTCAACTATAACTCACTCACAAGACTCGATTAAAATAAATATTTACCTTTTAATTGTAATGTTCTACTGTCTTTTTAACTTTATATTTTATCTTATACTCTAACCATCAAACCAAGCATTTATTCAATTGACACTAACAAAACACCTTCAAATATATATATCGAACTTCGTCACTCCGTTTACTGACCATCAATTCACTGTTGCATTATATAACTTCACCAATTACATTCATTTTTTTCTTAAAGTAGATCAAATCTTATTAAAAGTATATACATCCAATTCAGTATAAATGTATATAAATACGGTATCCGAATTAATGAAATCGGTAAAACTGGAAAATGGAGTTAAAAGGGAATCTGATGATGCAAAATGCACGGCTGGATCTAACGGATGGGGAATTATAACATTAAACAACATCGTAGAAAGTCGAGATGATGAAATGATAAGATGTGGATGTCTGTTTATCTATACATTATTATTAAGTAAACAATAATACAAGTACAGTAATTAACTATTCATGGATGCTTCAATGGTACCGTAGTGTGGTGAAATAAAAAAGTAGAACCACAATATAAAAAATTTATATATATCATCATTATACCTGGCCAGCCAATCATCGTCTGTGCTCATTTTAAATCACCGTCAGTATATCCTCATTTTTTTACATCATACAATTCATACTTTTACTTTCCCTATTATTTTAAACACTCTATTATTAACTAAGCTTCGTGTGTTTTTGCCGACCCATTAAAATCGTCAGAATTTAATTTTTAAAAAAAATTAAAAATATCTATTTCAATGAAATTTTATATCTTTAAATTCAATTTAAAATACAACTCAAGTCTTTTTAATTTTTGATTTTATGAATAACATTTGAATTGAAATTAAACACTTGTACGTTTACTATTAAATTGTGATACTTATATAGTTTAAATTGTAAAAGATTGGTGAACAATAATGCATCGTATAAACAATGTGAAATTTATAAATTCTGCAAAATAAATTGGAAAAATTGCACTAGAAATTACTTTGACTTAGATTTATACTTTAAGAACGTTTGAATCGTTATTCATCGAATTGTACATTGTATAGTTACGGATGGACTTCTAAAATAAAACAAGAAAGGAACTAAAGTTGCAAAACAAAGATAGAAATAGTATGAAATTTGTACACACATAAAATGTTACTCCATATCTGCTGCAACATGCTAACTTGTCCAGCTAGCCGCTAAAACCAGAGAATCCATAGAGATAAAATTAATCTTGTTTGTTGTACCGTCGGAGTGGCCTTCTCCCCACTCAAATTGAATATTTTGTATAAAAAATTCAATTTTAATTAAAAAAATTCACTCAAATTCTATACCAATCAGTCTCTTAATCATGTATACTCTTTTGTCTTTTATGATTCGTGAGTATACTATTAATACAATTCGATTCTGTAGAACTCAAGCATTTCACCATCATCTACGTACACACACCATTGTTGTTGCGGAAAATCTTGGTTTCTTGAATAACAATTAAGACAGATTAGTAATCTTAATTATAATCAAGCTACGCAAATTTATATATTCAATTCATTGAGAAGGACAGATTAATGAATGCAGAAAAGTCTAACTGGGTGAAAAGGTGGAGAGACGTGGCAAAGTAGAATTAATATGAGATTGACCTCTCAATTAATCTAATCAAAAAATCCAGTTAATTGGTGAGTTAAGTAATGTTATAACAACAAATACAATATTAGTATAACCTCTGCTAAGTACTAGCTAATTGCTAGTTGTCATACTACCGACCAAAGCTACTTGTAAATCTTCACGATTTATTATTATTACGGAAGTACGTACTGGCTGATTCTGATAATGTAGTTCGTGCGTTCATTTACTTCATTTTTAAGGTTTCTCTTCAATGCCAATGTTGTACCTACTAGCCAGTTATATGATTTTAATCAATTTCAGGTCACATCATCGGATACTTCTATAAACTTTACCGGCTTTGTAATGGACAAATCGGATCTGAATCAATTAATGGTGCGCGATGGTGCTCAATGGTCATACAATATGGTTCGGAGAAACAATGTGTGCCTTATAAATCAAATTTACAAGAACTAACAAGGCGGATTTCGTATCAAGCTAAAACTATTGCATTCAACAAACCAAGTTGCTCAGAAATGAGAGGAAGCTCAAAATTGGTGAATGAATTTTAATGTTTTTCGAGGCGAGCCTAACTAAAAAATTTAATATTCGAGCTCGAACTCAATCGATCCGAGCTTGAATTCGGTTCATTGACAACGAGCAAAAAATGAACTTGAGTTCAAAAAAATACGAGCTTCAATGAATCTTATCGTGCTTTATCAATAAAAATATTATAAATACCCATAAAATAATAATTTATTAAAATAATTACATTTTATGAGCTTTATCGAATTCGAACTTCTAGACTAACAAAACGAGGTTCGGCTCGCATAACACATTATAATTAGCTTCAAGACTGACCCTATGATTATAAAACATCAGATTGATGACTAACTAGTTAGAGCTACCGAAAAATAAGGTTCATATTTGGGAATTAACAACTCTTTAAACACCAATTTTAAGTTATATTGTGAGGTTTTAATAGGCACAACGAGAGGAAAATATATCATACGTAGTTCAGAGAACTATGCCGGTCTAACTTTTTACGTGGATGACATTAAATAGTTACAACGATCAAATTATAAATACAAAAATATTAATCATATCACTATTAAAGATTGGTTGGTTGAGAATATTTTTTATTTGGTCAAAATATATATGTAAAGTTCGTATATGTTTATGAGTATGTTTTAATAGGTTTGACTGGCAAACATGTTGTTTGATTTATAATTTAAGAGTTGTTTTAATATGTATTTCGAAATGCAAATAACTGTTTTGTATGATTTATGAAATGTGATTGTGGTTGTGTTTTAGCCACTTGCATTGTGAATTGACTAAAATATCATTAAATTTTATAGTTGTTATCAAGCAGTTTGGTTGAAACGGTAAATGTGTGTTTGTTGATGTGTTTTGTAATCGTGTTTTATAAAATATATTATATTTTGTACTTTTTAATGTAATGTATTAAATTAATGATTGGTCTTGAATATTTTTAATGTAATCGTGTTTTAAAAAATATTTCATAATTTGTATTTTAATATAATGTAGTAAATTAATGGTTGGTCTTGAATATTTTTATTATTTAATTTAAAAAAATTAAAAAGGTATATAATGAAATGCATGAAAATTATATTTTAATTAGGTGGTTGAAAAAAAATGGCAATTTTTTTTAGTACATTATAAGGAGACAGTTTCATTTTTTGATACGGTAGAACGGCCTTGTCAAATTTCAATATACTACAGCAACCGCCCTCGAAATTTATGTACTCCGGTCAATTTTTCGCTTAAATTGATGATGTGGCAGTCGGAGTTCTGATTCCTCCCATGTCGCAATTTCGTTAACTTCAGACAAAATGGATTACATAAACCAGAGATTGAGTTTATAGATTAAAAATATATATATATATTATTACCAAAATTTAAAATTATTTATTAGTAATATTTTTAAATTTAAAGAAAATAATTCTCTATTCTTTAAAGTTTATTGATATGTAGTACTTATAGACAAACTTTTGGGTATAAATCTTTTACGGGTATAAATTATTTAATATAATTCAAAAATATTTTTAAAATAAAAAAAATATATATTTTACATTTTATTACATATAAAAAAATAAAAATTAAAATAAATTAAAAACAGAATTTGCTATAATAAACTTTCAATTGGGATTTTGAATTCTAGTAAGTAATTCGTCCTTTTTTACTGTAGCAAATCGCATTTTTGAAATTATTTTTATTTTATTTATTTATTTTATATATAATAAAATAAATAATATTTTTTTTAGATATTAAAATTTTAAATATCAGAAAATTAATTGTTATAATTTTACTTGTATTTTTATTTCAATTTAAAATTTATTTTACATTTTTTTAAACAAAATATCTATATTGAACGAAATTGTAACACGTGTCCTCATAATGTAGGGATCAAGGGTGACACATATAATTACATTTGAGAGATTTAGAGTTTAAAAGACAATTCAAGTGTACCACAAAAGACACTCAACGAGTTGTTTCGAAATTACTAGTCGGAGAAGTGATTCTGAAACACACCATCGAGTGTGTTTGGAGCGGAGGCCCGACGAGGCACAAAATGTGTTTTCATTTCTATTTTTTATACCAAACGATGCGTTTCGAATCGGTGAACCATTAAAAATGCAAAACACACTCCAGCCAAACACTCCGTTAGAATTCTTCACAAAATTAAATTTGCCCGGACAAATAAATCTCATTTCCTATCAAGTACTCCACCTATCTGTAACTTAAACATGAAACAATAATTGATGAAATTATCCACCTATCTGTGAAATAACAACACAAAGTCTGGCACCTTTGCAGGACAAATAGTTCTGGAATTAGTGATAATTCATCCTGCTCTTTCAAGAAAAAAGTAAGGTAAAAAAAAGGATAAAGGAAGTAAAAAATGGTAAAAACTATCCTCACTAAAGTATTAAAATCCGACATGTATAAATTATAGTTTTAACTTTCAATTATAAGAACGTATATAAAATGTTCACTTAGTTATCCCTCAATTCCCTCTCTAATTCTGAATTTTTTCTAGTAATTTTTTTTTAGAAATAAAAATAGACATAGGAGAATAATAACGAAATAATTAAAATCTGAGGTGTTCCCACGTATACATGAACTTACAAATACATCACCTGAATATACACATTGTGAGTCTGTGACAGAGTACTTGCAAATTATTGCTAATGACGAGATCACCCTTGGATCATCTGTGGACAATTCAATGAGCCAGGGAGTTCAATGAGGGGTAATAATGTCAGAACACGAAAAGGACATGTATAATGGGTTGGAACTGTCTCAGTATGGACTCCATCGACCTGTCCCTTTTATGTCCCAATTTAAAGCTGAATATATCCAGAATTATTATCAAACAAATAATATTAGTACACTTTCAATATCCTTTTAAAAAAGTAATTAAAGTTCATGCATCATACGACATGATAGTGCATATGCAAAGATAGAGTACTACTGTGTGAAAGATTGGACAATCGATTTTACCCTAGTTTTGAAGTCGAGACATGTAAAAATTTGATTCTTCGTAGTGGATGATTTATAACGAATCTTTCTTTAGACCTCGTACAGTAGAAACCCCCCAGAGTCTCAATTTACAAATGCGCGATGCAAGAGTCTAATCAATCTTAAAAGGCCAAGATGATTAGATATTTAATCGTAACAATGTAAGTCGGAAGATGAAAACGTCAATACTCACATTGATACTAATTTTATAAGAAAACACAAACGGAACAGATTGGATTATAATTTCAATTGAAATAATGCTTGAGGAGTAGAGATTTTATTAAATTCTTTAATGGATCCACTAAATTCCAAATACATGCTTATTATAACTTTCTCTTAATTAAAAATGACTTCTCGGACCTCGTAGAAAATGTATTAATGTATATCATGTAGACCTTTAATTAAAACAACTCCTGGAATAGAGTTTTTTTCGAAAAAATTCAGTCCCCTCAATTCAAATTCTAATCTAAACCGTCCGTATATAATGTTAAATGATGCAAAGTGTATGATTATAGATGAAAAAAATTACATCCTAGTACATGGGGTGATGAGTTGTAATGCACGTAAAGTTGATTGTTTAATTCAACATTGCAATATTAAAACAAAATTATGTAAGTTTATGATCTAAGAATTACTAGTTCATTAGCTAATATTGCCATATAGATAGCGTATTGAATTGAAGGAAGTACAATCATGTAGCTAAGTACAACAATCTAATCTAATGAATTTGATTAGATTAATATAAGCCCACGCATGGCTTCACCGGGAATCTCTCTTTCCCCGCTCGAGTGGGATGGCTTAAATTGGACTTTTCCTAAAAAAAATTCTTTCTAAAATGTCAGTACCACACATTATATTACTAATGTTTTGGGAATTGAAATTACACACATTTTTATATGATAAACCCCTTCCATTCATTCATATCTACCCATTATATAGTCCAAAAAAAATTCTCAATTGGACATGACTAGGAAAAACTAGATTTTCCAAAAAAAAGATTATGACAAAACAATTTATATACATATATATACATATATATATATATATATATATATATATATAAAAAGAAATTTCAATTCCTTTTCATAGTTGTATAGAGGAATTGTGGAAATAATAATACCACCAATTCGAACCGAATGAAGATCATTAAAAATTCAATATTTAAAATTAATTCATTAACTTATTTTATAACGACTCAGCCCCTTACGAGATGGCGCGGTTATTCATGGGCATCATTCTATGTTGACTCCATTATATCAACACAAGTCCTTTCCCATGTACTTTGATCTCACACGTACGTGAACCGGAAAACTTTATAGTTGGTCACTCCTCATAGAGTTACTCCAGGACAAACACGTTTAACTTTGTAGTTCTTTTAGGTGGATTATCAAAATGAAAAGTACACCTTGTTGATATGAGTTGTGTTCTCAATTCCTTTAAGCTATATGACCTTGACTTGAAATTCTCGGGCGTTACATATTTTATCGGTTAAAACTGATGTGAGAGAGATTATTATTGGAGTGAGTGAGTATTAATTAATAATTAAATACTAATTGAATAAAATAGCAGGGGCCTTTGTTTCACAACCCTAAACTGTATTGGTTTTGTCTTGGCCAACTTCAATGCCGTGTGCAGGTTGAATTATTAATATTATAAAATGATATATTTATAATTTGTTATAGGTTTTTGCTCCATTCTTCATGGTCCGATGTTTTTCTAAGCACATGTGACTACATGTTAGCATTACTTGTATTCTGTGTTGTGATTTGTGAATAAGCTCTTGAGTGAAACTAGGGACCATCTGGGGTCACCTGCTAACCAGACCCGATCTAAATGGAAGCATAACCCGGGAGGAACAGGAAATCGTAATTGCATTATCGTAAATTGGTCCTTCATTCTACGCATATAAATAAACCTATGTCCGCTAAATCAAGGTATTAGAATTTCATTAACATATCTAATATAGAGAAGTAATGACTTTTTTTGTTTTTCACAGTTTTTTTATTTTTACGTCTAATCGGCTGAGTTTTTAATAAACCGTCAAGACACACATTTTTCATTATGATTTTAATAGATTATATTATGATTATAAGTTGTTAGTATTGAAAGTCTCGGTGACAATTTTAACGTATTTTGTTAGTTTTTTAAGAGATTATATAATGGTTTTAATGCGTCGGCAATGTATGTTTTTAGTTACAATTTTATCTTCTTTTGTTAATTTTTAAACATATAATGTGATGGTTTTAAGTATCTATATGAATTTTTTATTGTGATTTATATAGTTTAAAGCGACATTCTAATATATTAATTAAACAACCACTAAACAAATCTAAAAATTCCAGATAACCCATTAAAACAACAATAAACAAGTTTAAAATAAGCTACTTGAACATTTAACCATCCAAATATTTTGAAACATCTATTCTCGGAGAAAAAAATTACAATAAATGTTTATTCGACGTTTTTTATGCTAATACATTGACTTGCTAAAATAAACTTATTTTTCCGATCAAGCTTATTGACCTTCAGTTTTCTATCTCTTATTGCATGTTCTTGTTGCTTCGATACTGTATTGATAACTTTGAGAGACCTATCATTCAACTTGATGTCATCAACACACCTGCATAAAAACATTCACTAACTTGGGTAAAATCATAACAACTCTCATTATAACTAATATTGGTGCTTAGAAATAAAGAAGAAATGTGCAACACATGCTAAAAACAATAACATTGATTGGTAAAATCATAACAGTGCATTTTAAAACTATAATAAAGCGAGAACACACAACACAATCTAAAAACAGTGACATTAATACATAAAACTATAAATGTTCTCTTAAAACTATAAGAAAAATATTTACAAATAAATAAATCATAAATGTTTCGACGAATCTAAAACACTAACACTCATTGTTCAAAATCACAACAATATATCTTATGAATATAACGTATGAGCTAAAAATAATAATATACATCTACTAAAAGTAAGATAAGTTTGGTAACATTAACCATGTCAGTGCATCTTGAAATCACAAAAACACCTTTTAAAATTGTAATTAAGTACGTGCATGCAATACAAGTTAAAAACAACAACATTGATGCTTAACACATAATATTGCATCTCAAAACTATAACAATGCATTTTAACACTATAACAAAACATTTATAAAATTAAAATCATAAATATTTCACCATAGATTAATAACACCAACGTTATTGCTTAAATCTACAATAATATATCTTGAAACTATAACATTTCATTTAATTAATAACATGCAAAAACATTAAACCCATGCTAAAAACGGCAATATCAGTACTTAAAACTATAAAAGTATACTCCGAAACTATAACAATATCTCTTACGAATATGACAAAACATTTGCAAAAATTAAATCCATAAATATTTTCACCAAATGTTAAGGGGCTGATTGGCATGACACTCAAATGGCCATTTGGATGGGATTTTGGTGAAATTGTGTTTGGAATGTAATTGAAATGGGGTATTTGAAATGTATTTCAGGTCAAATCACTGTTCATCGAACCAAATGGAACGATTTAAATGCTATGACAATCAACGTTGTTACTTCAAACAACAACAATCGGTCTAAAAACTATAACATCGATACTTAAAACTAAAGCAGACTGAAACATTAAACAAAAGGTAAAACCATAACAACGATTATTATAACTATAACACCGACTCTTAAAACCATAACACATCATCGAATTACGAAATTCAATTTAACTGTACGATTTTCAGATCTGGAATCAGATTTCAGATCTAAAATTAGATCTGGAAACATGAGATCGTAAAATCACGAAAAACAACAACTAAAAGGTTTAATTTCACTTTCAATTGAGATTTTAATGAAAAAAACAAGATGAATTTGTTGATTTGAACATTATAGCAATTGAATTTGAAAATTCGATAAAAATCCGGCATAAATATGGTGAAACTAGAGAGATAGAGAGAGAAATTGATCGGTAGATCCGATTGCTCCGGTGAAATTGAATCCGACGGTGGTTTCGGCAAGGTGAGGGCGGCGACGGTTCCGAATTCTGACGGAGGGATAGGTGGAGGGAAGGAGGAAGAAGGAGGGGGGAGAGAGGGGGGTTTGCATGTTTCTCTCTGTAGGATTTTTGTAAAGAGAGAATGATTGTTGAGTTTTGTGTATTATTGTGAAAAAATATATTTTTATTTGGGTTTTATATAAAAAGAAAATATTAACCGATTTGTTAGTATTTTTAACCGATTCTTTTTTATAAAATCAAATTTTCTTATAAAATAGAAAAATATTCCGTTTACTTTATTTACTCTCAAAAATATATAAGGGGCTGATTGGCATGCGACTTAAATGCCCCGATTTAAATGCCAGAATAGTGATCGGAATTGTAGTGGGATTGTTAAAATTGTGTTTGGTATAGAATTGTAATTTAATAGGATATTATAGGTTTGTTATATAGGTAGAGAAAAATATTGCTATTGTAGAGCCATTTCAATCTTCGGTATTTAAATGCCATAACAAACATAAAATTTCGAAGTAGCATTCAAAACGAGTATTTAGATGCTACTCCAATCGGCCCCTAAATCAATGTACAACTAAACTTTAATGGACTCTATATTCTAGCTAGTTATGTTAGAATTATGTTATTCCGTATTAAGATTCAAAATATCATCTGTCATCAATGACAATGGAAACGTCATATTGCCTAATCGCTTTTATAACTAAGCATCCCATTAATTAATATACAAAAATCCCTATTAATTCCAACTGTTACCCACTAAAGACTCATCAACATCAATTTTTACAAAAATAGTAGCACGTGATGGAAAGTTAACTTTCACTTATTTTAATGATTGACACATATATAACTGATGTTTACTGTTTATAAGACTTAATGAGTTACTTGTTCAATGAACTTTCTGAGACAACCTTGTAATTGGTCCAACATAAACACAATTAGCCCCACAAATACTTCTCTACATCTAACACAATTCTCCCCAAGCTTTTGTTTGTTACACATCTCCTACCTGAACTTTTTTTCGTACTAAGATTCGAACCGACTCACTTAGCCGGCCTTTTCGACTTGAGTCTAAAGCCACAATCCCACTATCAGAGTTAACTTGATCATCTCCTATGGTGCCATACACAAACTTATTCCTTCCGTATTAATTTTAACGTTATCGGTATTATATTATACATGAATGACCGACTAAAACTCAGATCATTTTGACTTGGACCTACCTAGACCTATGGGCCTTTCATTCAGCAACTTATATAGAAAACGACATAGAACAAAAGCATTTTCAGGATTAATTGAGGGGGGATGAAAAGGGACCTAGGCAGAGAACAATTAAGAGATGAACCAATGAGTGAATATAGGGGTGTTTAGCGAAGTAAAATTTAAAAACTTAGATGAAAATTTTAGTTAATGTTTAATTTGCGTTTGATATTGATTGGTTCGGACTGTTTGCGAACACGCTTATTAACAAACAACACAAACACAAAATTTATTATTCATTAGTTTGCGAATTGTTCGTGAACAATATAAATATATATCTTTTATTTATATAAAATAGTAAGTAATATAATATAATAATACATTTTACTCCAATTTGAATAGTGGTAGACTTGTAGCTCGTCGTAATTTAAATTATTTATGAGATGAATATATGACATTATGTGGTATCATGACATTTGCTTTGAAATATGATTTTTAAGGACCTTTCATTCTATTTTTGTAATATGTTTGCTTTATTTTTGGGGTTCTAACAATGAATAAACTGTTCGCGAACACGAACTTAACGAACAAACGAAGTGAACCGTTCGCGAACAAAAGCTTAACGAACAAACAGGAACAAACAAAAATTTTAACGAACTGAACATAAACAAGTGAACAAGTTGTTCAACGAATACGAATATGAACACGAACACTAAAATTCTTAACGAACAAACGTTTAATAAGCTCTAATGTTCAGTTCGTTCGGTTCGATAAAGACCCGATAAATATGAAAAACATAATAATAGAGCCGAGCCACCCCCAACGTTGAAGTAGCCAGATTGGACCTACTAATCATGTATCGTAAATAATCGAACCATTCACTATCAATAATTTCCTCTTTCTACTTTTCGGACACTTGTTTTTATCTCAATTAAGTAGACCCAATTAACTGGAACTTAATTTTTCATGACTTCAATGACAACAATGTACTCTTTGATTAACTACTAGTACAACTCATATTTACAAGTATGAGATATTATGTGACATTTCACAAGAATTGTCATATAGCCTTATATAAATGTCTAGATTAAAGTAGTAAATCGTGCCAGTCATATATTCTTGTGTACTAATTTTTCCGCCCGATAGATCTCTACATTAAGGGTGAATGAAATGTTTTTCTAAACAATTAAAATTTGGATTAAAATGAGATTTCAAAATAAGTTTCATTTCCTTTTGAAAACATAAAGTTATGTGATTTTTTCAAGTATTTCAGTACTTCTCATAATATAGTATACATCTCGTAACAATTTCGGATTTAAAATTCATTTAATCTTGTTGAATAAACAAATGAAATACTTTGGATTATTTTAGTTTTGATGAGGTTTGGAGCTAGCCATGTCAATGTATAAACGTATGGTTCTCGTGATCATAGACTAAAAGAGGAAAATATTATACAGAATTAGAAGTCAATAAGACCAGAGCATGGAGGAAAAGAAAAATGCAATCAACTTCTAATATGCCTTATCTTTTGACATGAAACGCCAAGAAAAGGTATGAAAGTGGAAAAATTAGTCAATCCGCATGAAACTTAAATTAGCGGGGGCCCAAATACCCGTTAAATGGGCCCTGCCTACTGCCGGCCTTTGGACTACCTGTCTTGTCACCCCCTTCCCATCCCATTTAGGTCGGAGTGGCATAAATTTCAAATTGACTTCTACAAATTCAAATGGCCTGGCCATCCGTATTGGTAAAAATCAATTCGAATTCTATACCAAACAATCACTTAGCCTCTTATGTAACTCCTCTTTCCGATCAAATTTCCTCATTATGTTTTGAGACGTAACGGTTTAAATTATACTTTATTTAATTTGATATTTACTTCTTCTTTGATACCTCTCCTCATTCATTCACTTCCTTCTCCGTTTCATTTTTGCGGATTCGTAGGAAGTTCAATTCGGAACGAAAGAGTATATAGCTAGAAAACATAGAAAAATGGAAAGAACATTTTGCATTTGTTTCATATCAAAAGGAATGAGAACTTGTATGGAAAGAACTTGTCCAGTCCGAGCCAATTGATTAACACCCCCTTAATTGTTTTGTCATCTCAACTGTGTGATTGGTACTCTCGTAAGGGAAGGGAAAAAAGTGTGATTGTTGATTTTGATATACATGAAACTTATTGGACTATATTGTGCATGACAACCAAAATAGAAAAGATTAAGGCTGTGGAAATGTGGGAAGAAGGGTTAAAGGAATAATAAGGGGTTAAAAGAACAGTAATGGTCGTCAAACTTTTAGAGGCTGTTTGGAGTTTGGCATAATTGTACGACGCTCATCGAATATTTCGATCTACTTGTTTCGTTAAGATTCGAGATCTACACGTTTAACCTAATAGATCAAAATTTTATCAAGTTTAGTATGCATCACTCGGCTCGTGGTCGAATGTGTCGAATCCAACATGTCTGGGGATATTAGGAATGATTTACATCGTTGAAATTGGAATTGAAGAAGTATATGAACATAATTGGTGAATAATATTGACCTTAAAACAGAGTGGAGCTTTGGTTCATTAAGACTTTTTAAGTGGATTCTTACGTACTAAGGTTAAGTTAGAGATGTGATATATAACAAATAATCTAAGAATGCAAATTAAGTGATCATTAAAATGATCTCAAGCACAAAAACATCGATGCATGCATGCCACAATTTAAGTCAAATTTATCGTGCTGTTTGGTGATAATAATTAGATATCGAATCACTTATCTTGACAAATTACTTATCAAAGAATCTTATTTATTTCTGGCTAGCATACTTTCTTTCTTGTGCTTCTCCTTTTGAATTTATCGTGGCGGTGAGTCTATCACTTTCTTTTTAATCTTCAAAGTTATCAACTTGGCTACCTTACTTGAATTATCAAACAACTTTTAACTGTGTAACAAAGTACATACGAGCTTTATCTTACCTTTAAAATAAAACTAAAAAGTATAATAATTACCGAGTATTTTAATGTGGAAATTGATATTTTAACATATGATATTGATGATACGTGGGAAAATTTTACTTTAAATAATAGAGTGAGACACTGTCACTTCAGGCACATTAAATTGAGAGTGATCGATTTGGATACACTACTGCAACCACCCGTCCAATTGAGGAGCTCCGATCAATTTTTCAATCGAATTGATGACGTGGCCGCTGAACGTGCGATTTCCCCTTCAAATTCATATTTTACTCGTATTTTTGTATTTGAAATTTAAATACGGGACACGTATTGCGTCCACGTTTATTCTCGATATAAGTTATGTATTATAATTATAAAATAATTTAAAATTATGAAAAATATTGTATTTCATTTTACATTTTTTTAAAATAATTAAAATAATTAAAATCATATTAGCTAATTTATTGTTTAATACATTTCAAAAATATTTTAAAAATAAAAAAAAATTATTTTACATTTTAGAACATATAAAATTAATTAAAAAATTCAAAAATGTAATTTACTACTGTAAACTTTCATTTGGGTCTTTGAATTTTGTAAGTGATTCGTTTTTTTTAATTGTAGAAAATCGCATTTTTTAAATTTATTTTTTATGTAATAAAATATAAAATGTTTTTTTAAAAATATTTTTTAGATTTTTTACATCATTTTTTAATTTATTAAACATTTTATACCCATAAATTACAAGAGAGTGACACGTGTCCCGTATTTCAATTTGGATTTCAAAATTCAAGTCAAATACGAGTCAACTGTCAGAATATGAGAGCTCTGTAGCTAATCGATTTTAATTTAATTTAAAGCTTTTTGTAAAAAAATGTAAAATTATTTTTTATAATTTTTAAAATACTTTTCATAATTTTTAAAATTATTTTATAATTATAAAAAACAATTTATACCGAGAATTAGCGTGGATGTGACACGTGTCCCGCATTTGAATTTTAAATACAAATATATAAGTCAAATACGGGTCAAATACGATTTGGGGGGAAATCGCACGTCCGGCAACCACGTCATCAATTTGATTGGAAAATCGGTCGAAGTTCCTCAATTGAACGAGTGGTTGTAATAGTATACCCAAATTGATCACTCTCACTTTAATGTACCTAAAATGACAGTGTGATACTGTAGTGTACATAAAATAAAATTGTTTCTATATAAATATAATGTTTTATTTAAGAAAAATTGTTTATGAAATATTTAAGTTTTATTCTCTTCATCTAAAAATTCAACAATTTTAGTTTAGTACAATTTAAATTAATTTATTTCAACATAATTTACTTCATTTTTATACGATAAATATATTTGATTCGATTTAGTTGAGTTTATATATGTTTTTTTTTAAATCTATCCCAATGAAGAATACTTCTTTCGTCCCAACTTCATCTTCTCGTATTACATTTTGGTCAATCTCAATTTCATCTTCTTATCAGTTAAATGGAATTCTTTTCTTCTACTTTATTCACCTTTTTTTCTACTTTATTCACTATTTTTTTTTACTTTATCACCTTTTCTTATATGTTATTAATTTTTTATTAATTTTTTTAATACTTATGATCGGTTCGGTTCTAGGAGAAATGAACTCAGAACTTTGGGGGTATATCCTTAATGTTGCTAGTCAATTGAATGAGCAGTGGAATGAAGCGTAGGTAAGTTGTGGATTGTGATTGACCTGATCGGCTAATACTAATCCGATTTATGTAGTAAAAAATATGATAAACGTGTCCTCATAATTGTCCATGTTCTATCTACTTTCTAGTGCCAAGCACCAAACATAAACCTATCATAATCATGGGAAACTCAAGAATCAAGACAAGTTTCCACACCTATATTTCTTGCGTGATTGACACATACACCTTTGAACATTAAAGTTCAATAAATTGTTACACTATACACTAATAATTATAAATACCAACGTAGCATGTGATTTATGGTCCATTTCTTCTTGCCAAGGACCAATCAATTGAGCTTGGAAACCTGTTTCAGAAGCATGCGCCGTGCTTAATTCAAAATGTAATACCAAAAAGCGAAAACTTGAAAACGCATTCACCAATTGAATTCAAGATTTTTAAGTGAGAAAACAACTCATTCGTATTCTCAAGGTTGGACAATGCAAAAGACTACTATGTAATCCTTAGGAAGTAGAGCTGAAGAAAATTAACAGAAAGCAAACAAATGAGCCGACCAGTTAGCTAGTTTAGGCTATAATTTTGAAGACGACGGATGTCTATGGACTACCCCGCCAACTTCTGTAATTCCGTTTATGGACATCGATAACGACTTTTAAGTTTATATATTTATTTTCGTATAAAGATGATAATAATAATAATTACAGAGTTTTAAGGGAAGTTGAATAATTTCTATTTGAAATGGATGCAATATATGTGATGCATGAGTAATAATACGTGATTATGAAGTGATAAGATATCTAAAACGTCAAACATTAGGTACAGAGATCGATTCGTGTATACGATGAACTCAGTCAATTGTGTAGTACATTGTATTCCGTTGATATAATGGGTTGTTATAATAACAGAGGATGATGGGCCTGAGTAGTTTTGGCCTTTCACTGTTGTGAAATGGACCACTGTGGTCCTGAAGCTAATCCACGGGCTCATTTTCAATGATTGAGCTTCAAAATGACAATTTCCACTTCCTGGACCATTTTCTTTGTTTGTACAATCCCCCACTTTAAACGACCAGTTTTGTATCTACTAGCTAGGAATGGGAACTCACATTCCAGTGCGTTTTATTTGCATGGAAACATGGTTTTTTTTGGGGGTTGTTGCCACATACGAAACCTATGAAAACTAGCCTTTTTAGCCCCGCACAAAGCGAAGACTATCCCTGTGGCGCCTGCAAATTGTGGCCAGTAAGTACCAATTAGGAATAGTGCTGAAGCTCCACTTACTGTTCACTAAATTGTACTGTTTTCGTCGCCCGATAATTTTTTCAAGATGGAAGGACACAGTTCTTTGGAGATCTTGCTATTACAGAGAAGAGGTTAAACATGTTATTCATCACTTGGCTCCATTTAGCATATCGGAAGTGGTGTGGCGGATCCGCGATTATGTGGAGTATCGGACGTGGTGGCGGAACCGAAGTGGTAGAAGATTGGAATACATGAAACAAGACAAGCTTGGCTCCATTGTTCATGACCAGACTACTTTACTAGCTGCAACAAGCTTAAACGCAAGCTATAATACATGAAACGGACCAAAACATGTATCTCATATTGAGCCACATGTATGGGAGTACTATAATTTCAAAAGGGACTTTTCCATGCAAATAAGTTGCACAAAAATGTGCTGTAGACCAGTTAATCCGCAAAGTTTGTTGCTTTCTAGTCTCTTCCTAAAAACAAACTAAAAGTTGCTCTCTGGGAGTAGTCCACTATTTATGGTTGACTCAAGTTCGAAATTGATGGCTCCTCCGTCTATCGAGAACTACAGTGTTCATAGTCCATCATATGTAACTCATTAACAATATCACAGTACTAGATGAAAAATACTATACCTTACGTAGAGGATCCATAGTGATAGAGGTGTATCGTTGAGTAGGATGGAATTTGAACATGTGTCATGTATCAACATGCGCAAGTGACTAGGTCCGCAGGTCATCATCAGTTTGCTTTCCATAGCACAAGTTCATTGAGCATCCAGTACGGAGAGGGTTGGCATAACATGTTGGAGAGGATACACGCGAGTCCAGAATAGAGCGGTCCTGTATTTGAAGAGTGATTCGATCTTGTACCCTTCTTGCCTTGTGTTGGTAAAAGAAGAGCCACTGGTCCTGCAACAGACCATGCAGTACCAAGTAACTCAGCAGAAGCTACTAGATCATTGTGTCAGTCACTACGGTAATGATCAGAGAAAGAATGCCACTTGAGAAGTTTTCGACAGTAATGATCAGAGAAAGAATGCCACTTGAGGAGAAGATTTCGAAAACGGGAGGTTTTGTTGATGGAATAAGCATCAGAAATAATCTCCAATGCACTTCTAAAACTAGAACTGTATGAACACAAGTCCACTGCAACCAGTTCCTAGTGCAACAACATATAAACTCCAAAACAACAATAATAGTCGACGTGCATGGGGGACAAGCAAAGACACTAAACTTGAACTGACAATAAGCCAAGTAATGAACAGGGAATTGGTCTCAAGATGGGAAAACCCATGGTATATTATCTCATGTTAACAACAGGTAAAAAACCCAACAAAACAACACAAGTCAATAATGTGATAATTTATCCACAGGAAATCACAGATCAAACCAAAACACTAAAACAAGCTTTAGCTTATCCTTGCCAGCAGCACAGCAGGAACAATTACAATTCACATGCTATACTTATTTGTCTCTACATTGACGTTTCCGTCACCTCCAGTCACCTGCCAGAATCAATTGAGACGTTAAAAAGCTGCCAGGGTAATGTTTCAAAACTTGTGAGCTACAAGTAATGATTGAGAAGCTATGCATATATCTCTAAATGAATGAATTTTATCCACGTTGCCACAATCATGCCTACACAAGGATTGAAATCTATACACCACTAGCAAATTCAAATGGTACACGAGTTACATGACAAGCACACGATCTGGAGATTATGGCTAATGTTGATGGCCAGAAGGTTTAGACAACAATCCACAGTAACATAGGTAACTTGAACATTTAACTTCAGTATGTATGTGTAACAGTTGTCTAACGAATTGTTTGGGTGGATGGGGGGCAATGTTAAGCAAAAGGGTCAAACTTCAAACGTACAAGCCTTGTCTTTTCAATTCATGTTGGCCAAAAATAAGAAGAGACTAGCATAGCACCTTGATCTCATTCACAAGCTATTTTGGTGTCAAAGCTGCTAAGACAAATGGCAAATGCCTGGAAAGCAGATATTGGATACTGAAAGTCCATGGTGAAGACGTCCTTCCCAACTTTTCCGAATTGGAGAATAACATTCTCGTCCTGCGCACCAGCTCCATTATTCTCGGCAGATGCAACCAGCTGGAAGTTCTTAACAGAAGCAACTGTTACACGTCCATTGAAATTAAGACACCAGCACTGAAGTTGCTCATGCCATCTAGGAGCCTTGTTTTTCAGAACTAGCAATTCATGATTTTCTGCTGACAGAGGTCCTGACCGGAAGCTATTGCTGCGGGATGACTTTGATCTGAAAAACGGGAGCGAAGGGAAGGAATCTGGGTTGCTAGGCAGGAACTCGGTTTGCGTTGGAGCCACACCATTTGGTCCAACTGCTGAAGCAGGTAAAGCATCCATGACGCACTGCATCCGCCTTGGGCCCCTGAAACATTTTATGCAACTAGATTAGGAGATGAAAACTATCTAGTTTGATGCAAGAATGGTTACTTTCTACTTGCTGCTAGTTGGGACTTGGCAGTTGGCACCTCAGGTTAATAACCCGTGACTCTACCATTTTAAACTGACACCCTAAGAGTTTGAAGCTTCAAAATTACTGCCTCACATTTGAATGGGAAAATGGCAACTTTAGTCCCATAACTATACTAAGTTGGCGCATGTTATCCTCAGTTTCGTGGGCATGGCAACTTTAGTCCCGACTTTGAATATTTTGGCAAATTTGATACACTTCACGAACTTAACGGACCAACACGCTCATGGAACATGATATTCCTAACTTGTCAAGACGAATTGACAAACTAAGGGAAATTCGAGTTAGCATGGGATTTGGCAACCCAGAGCAAAAAACACACTTCATGAGTTGGGTTGGTCCATTAAGTTTATACGGTGTATTAAATTTGCCCAAAAAATGCAAAGTCCGGATTAAATTTGCCAAGAAATGTAAAGTCGGGACTACATTTGCCATGTCTACGAAACTGAGAACGACATGTGCCACACAGCTTAGTTATAGGACCAAAGTTGACATTTGCCCCATTTGAATTGGTTACACGTTTATCAAATTGACGTTCACAGCCTCATCCAGTTGAGGTATACATTTTGACCCCTCAACATACCCCCCCCCCCCCCCCCAAAAAAAAAAAAACAATTAATAACGTCGAACAAATACATAGTGTCAGGTGGTAAAGTTCATGGGACAAGTGTAAAAGGCCTGAAAAGAGGAGACAAATGGCGTAATTTTCGAGCGAGGTAACAACTGCGGAAGTGCAGATTAGGTATTAAAAGAGTACAAAAAACATACCTTGAGCCCAGCACGTTCACATCATATGCAATATGGGCCACCGAATAGTTACCAGCAGGAACCCTGGGAGAGACTTTTCTCATCCCAGATAATCTGGTCGAACGTGATTTAGTCACTTTGGCCTCAGCATTTGGGGGCTGAGCATCATAGATTGTGAACTTGGTTCCCAGGAAATTAGACCTGTAATTTGCAGGAAAGAGAAAGTTCAACCACGATTTCACGTGTATATTGGAGTTGAACACTCTAGTATTCTAGTATAAACAGATGGATTTACCTTAGCTTCCCAATGTAGTTGCTACTGCCTTTTGATACATCATCAGCATTTAGAGATATCATGTAGTCAGTGTAAGTTGGCCTTCTGCATCTTCGAGCAGCAAGAAGGAATTTCCCATCATCATTAGAAGCTGTTAAAAGATAACAATGTAAAGAGTTTATAAGTACAGAATTACAGCATGACAGGAGGTCGGACGTGTGTCCATGAAAAGAAATACTTCTATTTACCAAAACAAATATTACCTTGGCTAAGATTTAGGTAAAGACGATATGTTTGGGAGCCACGATTCCGTTTTATGAAACACTGTATCAGAGTGTTTCTTGGACCAGGCTGCAGAAACAAACAACATAGCCATTTCAGAATACATCTGGAGAACGCGACAGGTAGTAACTCATCAATTAGTATATTAACGACATATAATTCTTTCTTTTTTACTTCGTCAAGATAAGAACCCACAATCGTGCTGAGCTAGCATTGAATTCTCTTGCAATAAATAGAAAATATTCTTACAAAGAAAGTAAGTTATCTATTGCATACTGTTTATACAGATTCTTTTTACAGAATTCAGATGAATATTTGGAAACTGCATGAGCATTGTACGAAACTAACATTATATTCAAATGAGCACTCTCAACCACCAAAATCACATTGTAAAGACCAATTCAGATTGGTCGGACATCATCTCTTGAATCCCTCCCTCTAACTAATGCATGTGAATCCAAAATAAAACATCACACACTAGTAGTTGTGTTATCGCCACTCAAGCTAGAGTGTATTCCTTCCTCTGGGTGTAGTTGCACCCGCTCACTCTCAGCTTCACATTTTTGTGAAGACATACTAGACGATATGGTGGTTACATATCATTCCCAGTATGAACTAGATCGGAACATGTTCATATTTCCTCAACATAATATAGCTTAAGGATATACATATAAAGCATTATTTCATATTTCCACAGCATAATATAGCTCAAGGACTCGATACTGCCACTCGGGTCCATAGATATGGAACTTCTAAGCGAATAACTATTGGACAAAGGATAACTCTACATGAACAACCAACTGGCCGACGAGCCAAGACAGATCAATAGATTGTCACAGGCTTATTGGATCAACAAAGTTCAGGCTACACAGAGTGTTGGTGGCACATTCTAGTACTTACGATCTCAAGAAGAAATAAAGCTCGTTCCAATATTTACTCTATGTCATATAGTAGCAGAATACCACATATGCATATCTAAGCTTATACACAAGGCAAATACATAAAAGCAGAGTCTTGAAATCATATAATGCACAAATGATACTGACCTGCTTCACGGAAATCGGGAATGTTAACTTCGCTGAGACTTCCAACGTCCTCACCATATCTTTCACTATTCCTCTCCAGCTCCTACAAACACCAGCACAAGCAACCACATTCTTTCTATCAGGCCACACCTCCTCAGACTCCTCAATCCGCATCAACACGTCCCTCAATAGCTCAGGCGGCATATTCGCCCAACAGCTCTGCCTCAAAGCATCCACAACAATCACCGGAGATTCCTCCACTACCCTATGAGACCTAGACCTCCCAAACCCCCTTCTCGATATACTCCCAAACTCACCCTTCATATCCTGAAGTATACTCTTAAACGACATTATTACTCACCAAAACCTTCCCTTCCTTATACGGCTACCAACTTTCCGACACTAAAGCTGTCCACAGAAAATGGCAAAAAAAGCTACAACCAAAAGCAAACTTTTATAGCAATATCACAACAAATTAGCTCAACGAAAGGGCAACAAACAGCTAAAGGTTAAATCTTTACACCGAATTCCAAACCCCCAATCCCCAATCCTCGATTATCCACAGCAGATCAACCCAAAAGCACAAAGCCCACAAGAAATCTATCAACAACCCAACAAACAGACCCTGAATCAGTGAGAGCTACACAGATCTATACACTGAGACAATTCACAACAAGATTCCTTTTTTATCTCTACATAGGTGAGTGCCACAAATGATTACTGTACAGTAACAGAATCTTGAATTTGTTTGGGCTAAATGAGGTAAAAAAAGAACCAGAGCATAAAGTAGACAAGGTGTAAAATGAAACACATGTAAATTTAGGCTATAACTATAACTATGTCTAGTGGGTGTGAAAGGGAGATAGTTGGCAAGAAACGTGGGGCAAATGGGGAAAAGGGAGAAGAGAAGAGATGGATTGATACGGCGTCGGATACTATTTTGGTTTGATTGTTGTTTCCTGTGACTTGGGTTTTTCCAACCATGGACAAACTGGAAGAGTTGTACTGTTGTTCTTGATGGTGGTCCAAAACAATGTGGCAAGGCAACTATAAACACTTCTCTAGATTTGACCACTTCCCGTTGATGGAAAACAAAATCATCTCACATTTACTTTCTTTCTTTTGGATTTTATTAATGTGTGCTCGGTGCAGTGTCGTAGACAATTTCTAATATCGTCATATCTGCTACGTGGTGGTAAAAATATTATCGGTTGTCGGTCAGTTGTGTCTATCCCAACTCGCCTTTTCTTGAGTGGAGATTGATACGCCTCTGTTTTACGATGATCGTGTGGTATTAAGATGGACATGTAGATATTGTGAATGCGTTTTCTTTACATTGACTATCACGGTAGGTTCGTTTACAGAAATACGAACGAAAATGATTCATGTGTGATCTTAACACTATTCATGCGGTGTTTTGCACAACCATAATAGTAACTGTTTGTGTTCCCCTGTATTTAGTACGTTTCAGATTAACCTTTTTATTTTCAATTTTAGTTGTCCCACACATATTTCTATATTATAGTCATGCTAATTATATTACCTTCTACCTCAATTAACCGATACCCACAATATACATTCGCTTATAATTTCATTAACACACTGTATATTTATATTTATTATGTATTCATTTAAATAATATTGAAAATTTTCCACTTTAACCCAATAATCGTATTGCACATTCTTTATTATTTATTATTTCAATAATACGAAATATTCATATCTTATTCCCATTGATTCTTATATTAACAATTTTACAATCATAATACATCAAATCTATTAATATATTAATCACTTTAGAGTTCATTCAAAATCTATCACAAGCGAGCATATTAATTATAACACAATCCCGTTCTCTACGATAATCATTTTCTTTATTCTTGTTAATAATAAATAAAATAAAAATTTATTATCTAAATTGATAAGTATCCCTCATTTCGAAGAACCTTATAAAATGTAGTTGATTAATAGTTTTAAAAGAAGATTTAAAATAGTTAGGAAACATGAGAACATATGTACAAATTATAATTTTTAAAAAGTGAATGAAGGTTTATGAAATTGTTTCAAAATGACCTGTGTAATTAATGAATTAAGCATTGAAAAATATAGTTGCATTGCTTTATCTATATTTTCTTTTTCGTAAAGACAACTTTGAATATAACATATTGACTTACAAATAAAGTTGAAGTTACTCCCATTTTAATAAGGTCTAAAAGTACTGTAATCCAAAAATCCCTTTTTATTTTCCGACATAAATGTAATATGATTATTATGGGGCTGATTGACATAGTATTTGAATCGCTCCATTTGACTCGATAAACATTAATTTGGCTTAAAATACACTTTAAGTAACCTATTTCAATTTCATTTCAAACACAATTTCACCAAAATGTCATCCAAATGTTCATTTTAGTGCCATGCCAATCAACCCCTATATCACCATGAAACAAACTGAATTAGCGACTTGTTGGAAGAAAAATGAAAATAAACCGAATTAGGAATTGATAAATTGAGAATCAAAGAGTTTACTTCAACGTTCACCACCCATCCTTCAATATTCCAGTAAAGTGGCTATAGTATTCACATTCTTATGTGCCTTAGCCAATTATCCCCTCTCATTATCACCACTCCATGCTTACATACGTACGCAATATGCTAAAATTCGGATAATTTATCTCCCAGTATAATTAAGTTACAAAAATATTCCAACAAATCTCCACCCAACAACCTCTAAGAGCTACTTGATTTATCGAATATACTATATGTAAACATGTAACGGCTCAACCACTAATCAATAAATTTTCAATCATTTAGTTCGACGCGGTTCTTCATAGCTCTTATGTAAAAGGCTGACAATAATGTACCATAACAAGTTTTCTCCCGCACACTTTACATTCACTCACACGTAAACTAACTTTCCAACTAGTCATCCATCATAAGAATAATTTTAATCAAACACGCTTAATTCGGAAAAAAAAAAGGTACACCGTGATAGTACTCTCATGTAATGTGCTGACAATACTGTACCATAATAAGTTTTTTCCTACACACTTTATACTCACTCGCACGTAAACTGACTTCCCAACTAGTCATCCATCATAAGAATTATTTTAATCAAACACGCTTAACTCGAGTAAAAAAAAGGTACACCGTAATAGTATAAGTAACGTCTTGATTACTTTAATTAAGTTCTATAAACTTGACTTAAAACTTTATGCCATTACACATCATCTCCCCACATACTTCATTTAAGTCATATTTAGCAAAATTAGCTGGTAGCTGAAAAGTTAGATGGTCAGGTAGCCTTTTTTTTTTCAACAACTAACTTGATTAGCTTCTAAGACCAGCTAGTTGAAGCTGCGTGTTCACATAATAAGTTTTTAACCTTAGATAACTCACAGTCTCACATAGATACAAATATATCTTATCAAATAATTATCAATGTTATCAACTAAAACATAAATATCGTTAAGATAGTATATTATTTTTTGTATATATTAAAAAATTAATATTTGTAATATATATCTTTATAAATAAAAAATTATATAAAATTCGTATGTCTAGAAACTTATTCGGATATATAATACAAAATCTAAATCTGATTGGACGTGGCATCCTCCTATATATAAGGCGAACGGTCAATTGTAGGATTCTGAACCCTCCACTTTCCCGGGAATTCAAACATTCTCAGGTAGCTTGGTTCTACTTTGATTTGAGTCAGTCTTTTGCTAACTACAGACTACAGACCTACCACCCATAAATCTCTCACAAAACCCAATCTACAAGCAAAACCCTAATTATCTCAACATCATCCACAATTTTACTTCTCGATTAAGTTTCTACCTTTTCTTTTACCAGTGACATCATCTATGGTTTAAGGGTGAGTCGCTAACCTTTTCCTTTTCGATCGACATTGTTAAATTTAGTCTTGTGTTAATATCGCTCAGAAAGTCATGCCTTAAGGTTCTTGAAATTGAGATTATGTTGTTTGGACGTTGAAGCAGGGGAAAATATTGGATTTTTAGCTTTGTGGTGCTTGCAATTGAGATTATTTATTCATTATGTTGTTTGGAGTTTGGAGCAAGGGAAAAGATTGGATTTTTTTGCTTTTTGTTGCTTGCAATTGAGATTATTTATTCATTATGTTGTTTGGACTTTGGAGCAAGGAAAAAGATTGGATTTTTTTATTTATTTTGGTTATGTGCTGCTTACGTTGAGGTTATTTATTGTCTGGATCAGGGGAAAAAAAAGGAAAAATGCAGTGGATCATGGATTACTTGGATTCTCTGCTGTTACAATTTGCGAGTATCGGGACGGGCGCGGACGAGCTATCTGTTGGTGCTATAACTTTGTTTGTTGCACTCATCTGCGCCAGCATTGTACTTAGTCGTTTTGCTGAAAATACCAAATGGATCAATGAATCGGTTATTGCTCTTTTGCTGGTAGGCTTTTATCTGCTAGAATTAATTTTACTCTTTCATTGGCCTACATGTATACTTTGTTGTACATGGTTTCTTATCTGGTGGTCGGATGGCAGGGTTTGAGTGCTGGAGGCATTTATTTGCTGGCTACGAAAGGGCAGAGTTCGAGGATCTTGGTGTTTAATGAAGACCTCTTCTTTATGTATCTTCTACCTCCAATTATATTTAATGCTGGGTGAGTATCATGGATATCCCATATGATAGTTTTCCCTTTTCACTTCCATGTATTTGTTTATGACATTCACTGGGCTGTTATTTGATTGGTGATGTTCATATTTGGAGCATGATAAGTCATAATGAATTGTGATATGATAGTAGTCCATTGTTGTCATCAGGTTTCATGTGAAGAAGAAGCAGTTTTTCAAGAACTTCAACACTATCACAATGTTTGGTGCTGCTGGGACATTAATATCCTTTTGCGTTATATCATTAGGTTTGTTCTCATTGCCTATGAATGTTTGAACATTGTATGTTTATTGCAGTTTCACTCTGTATTGATTCACGTCCTTTCATGGTGGTTTCTGACTCATCTCATTGCTAATTTATCTTCTTCCAGGTGCAAAAGTCATATTTGAGGGACTGGACATTGGCTATCTGGAGCTTCAAGACTATCTTGGTACTCATATTCTTCTAGGCTTCGTGCACATACAATTTTGTTTAACTTCATTGTGCCCTTCTAATGGATTTGCTTTCATAGCTCTAACCATATGTCTTCCTGTACTTTCTATGAAGACATCATTCTGGGAGGAGGCTTACTTCTATGCTTACGAGTCTTGTCCATTAAATCTTCTCTCATCATAAAAGCACTTAAATTGACCTAATGATTATTTCACTTATTTATGCAGCTATTGGAGCCATATTTTCAGCTACAGATTCTGTGTGCACTTTGCAGGTATGTATAAATATGTAAATCATCTTATTTTCTCAAAGGGGAAACCTGGTACTAGGTTTGGAAAAGGGAAGAATCCAGGGTCAAATTCTGACTCTTTTTATCTGATTTTCAGGTTCTTAATCAGAATGATACGCCTTTACTCTACAGCATAGTCTTTGGGGAAGGAGTGGTGAATGATGCCACAACTGTGGTGCTCTTTAGAGCTATCCAGAAATTTGACCTCTCCCACATCAACTTGCAAATTGCCTCAAAATTCTTTGGCAGTTTTATATATCTATTCATAACCAGTACTCTGCTTGGTGTTGCGGTAAGTTTGATAACAGTCATTTCACGTGATTTCATCTTAAGACAATGCCCTGGTCAATTTTCGAATCAATTTGTTGAAAAATCCTATTGTTTGGAATCTTATTTGTCTGTTTATCAGCCTAAGGGAATGTCCATTTGTTAGGATTAATTAGTTCCGATAGGCGATAACAAAGAGTAACCTTGTTCCAAGCCTGTAATTCATTGCAACAGTTATAATTATAAGAAAGATGACTGGTTATAAGATAAGTGGGGGGCTCACACCAGTATAAGTATGATATGTTTGAAGCTGCTGTTAAGAATATCAATACTGGTGTTAGCTTTTCTCAGTGAAACTACACTGCCAAATGAACTAAGCACGGTGTTTATATTTACTTCTTAGGGGTTTTCCCAAGTGCGCTATTGAAATTCATAATTTTTCCTTATGTGCAATTTTGGCTCTATTCACTCGTCAGCAGTTTTAGATCAAACAGTGCTTTCCTTGGTTCCTGACCCCGGTCTAGCTTTAATCATTTGATATTCATTGTTATGTTGCAGCTGGGATTGCTATGTTCATTCATCATCCGGAAATTATTTTATAGAAGGTACATACATTCCTGCAGCTGAATATTTTTGTGATCTTCAGCCTGCATTAAGCGATATCTGATGATGCCATTTGCACTTGCAATCTAAACCTTACAGTATATAGTAACTCTGCATTTCCTTGTTCTCAGCAAGGACCATGATGAAATAATTAGTGTTCCACTGGTACATACTGGATTTACAATGTTGTTTGTCTGTGGTAATTGTTATTTTCTTGGATCAAAGAATCAACAGCATTGTGTATTAGTATGTTGTTAGCTTGCATGATAATGTCAGAAAATATTTCAAATTCTTTATCTTTATCCCGCTTTCTCTACAACCGGTTAATTTTGTTGGATGGAGTTGTTTTGTGTTGATTAATTTCATTGTACAGATACTCCCACAGAATTTTTAGTTATGAATATGAGTTTGTGAATGTTGCTGACAAGTATCATCTTAAAATGAACAAATGTTCAGGAAATACTGAGTTCATTTAGATATAATGATCCATGCCAGGTTAACTATTTTGCATGTTCTTTAATGTTTGCATGACGTCAAAAGGCTATGCCAAGCATTACTAATTGCTAAATCATCTGCTCTTCTGAATTTCAGGCACACCACTAACCACGAGATTGCTTTAATTTTTCTCATGGCGTACCTATCCTATGTTTTAGCTGAGGTAATTCTTTAGTTTACCTCTAGAGACTTTCATAGCTGAACTTTTTACATACATTTTGAGCTAAACAATGATCAATTCAAGTTCTGTTACTGATTGTTTCTTTCTTCTTTGTGTTTACTTTACAGCTCTTTGATTGGAGTGGAATTTTGACAGTTTTCTTTTGTGGAATTGTCATGTCACACTATGCCTGGCATAATGTGAACGAACATGCTAAAGTGACTTCCAGGTATTGTACTCTTAGGAGAAACACTTCTATGTCTATTTGCCACTGTCCGTAACTTCCATACCATACCAAATTATCATTGTTCTTTAATTACCCTATCTTATGTAGGCATGCTTGCGCAACCTTGTCATCCATAGCAGAGACGTTGATTTTCCTCTATGTTGGTATGGATGCGCTAGACATTGAGAAATGGAGATTTGTAGCAAATAGGTAAGCTTATATTTAGTTTGAAAATGTAATCTGAACCCTTAGGCTCTTGCTGCTCATTTACTTCTACTACAAGTTTCGTTCAAATACATCTTCCTGCTAACTACTACTATACGAGTAAAATAATGCAGTTTATCAGTATGTGCCTAGGACCCAGGGCGTAAACACACTGTGACACCCTCTAACATAATGTGGGTGCTACTCACTATGTGAGAGGGTGTTGCACTGCTTACCCCCTAGCATCTAAAAATCCAAATGTATGATTCAAATCTTTTTCTTATTCTTGTATGATATTCTACAGCCCTGGAAAATCCTTTGGAGGAAGTGCAATGCTGCTGGGCCTTGTCATGGTTGCGCGAGCATTATTCATTTTCCCCCTGTCGTTTCTGTCCAACTTAACAAGGAGGAGCCAGAACGAAAAATTCAATATCAATCAACTGGTAAATTTGGAAATACACTACTGCTATCTTTTTTTGCTCCACAGATGAGTTTCTGAACAATGTAACAATTGACATGGACTTATACAGGTTACAATCTGGTGGGCTGGTTTAATGCGAGGGGCTGTATCTATTGCATTGGCTTATAAACAGGTAAATCCTAAAAAGCTTTTTCCCATTGCATCTGAATCATTTGAAAGAGATGCACTTCAGCAAAAGTCTTAACTTAAGAGTGGGGGCACTTATTTTCCACCCGTGTGGTACCTAGTTTTAGAGTGCACAAGCCACCTAAGAATGTGTGGGCTGTCTAGTAAGCACCAGGCACACATTATGACTTTATGCATCCGTTTTCTGTTCCTTCACCTAGGAGTTTTATGGTTGTTGAGCTCAATCTGCTGATAACGGAAAGGATATATCCTATCAGAGTTTTCATGATCTCTGTTTTTATAAAATTGTTATTTAGAAAGAATTAATCACTTATGAGTCTATCAGCTGTCTATCTATGTTTCGTGGACAAGCATGAAGCGTGTATGTAATTAATGTCTCCTGCTCATGTTTAAGATGAATTGTTAGCTTCAGATTGTGGAGAACACTTAATTCACACAGAACAATGAACATTAACGTGGTGGTAATTTGGAACTAAAAACCCTGACATCTGGTATGTATGCAGTTTGCTAAATCTGGACATACTCAGCAGCCTGGGAACGCGATCATGATTACGTGCACCATCACCATAGTCCTTTTCAGCACAGTGGTAAGAACTAAGAAGACAATGTGCCCTTGAGAAAAAAGATCTGATTTTTAAAATTTCTTTGAATTTTACAACCATGCTTCAACGTATTAAATTTTGCTGATATTCTACAGGTATTCGGGTTGTTGACCAAGCCTATAGTGCGACTTCTGCTCCCTCAAGGTCCTGTTATTCCGATTTCTTCAGAATTTAGTCCATTGGCTCCGCTTCTGCTTGGTAATAGGGGAGACTCAGAAACTGGCGACAGGACTAGTGGAACTAAAGGGCCAACTAGCTTACTTCAGCTTCTAAGTGAACCAACAAACACAGTTCACTATTATTGGAGAAAGTTTGACAATGCATATATGCGGCCTGTGTTTGGTGGTACTGGATTCTCTGAGTTCCCACACTCTGATGACAGTGAAATCCTCTACTAACAGCCTCAAATTAACAAGTCTACCGATGACAATGCTCATACATAACTGCACTGCTCATCTAGGTTGTACATGAAGCCGAAGCTTATATTGTCATGCCCCTCACGGATAACGAGTATGTCCATATGTTCTAGCTCGCTGTAAATAATCGAACATCGGCTTATAATTTGCAGGCCTGTATATGTTGAGATGGGATATGATTGCACCACGATGCCTAAGGACACGATCTAATAGATCGATGTATCGAGTAGTATATCATAGTCTCTTACCATAAAAATGGTTGCATGCACAGTAGCACCAATTATGAGAAATCCACCAATCCATATGTGATGTCTGAACAATGATAGTTGTGTACCGCAGTCAGTAGCTATATATGGATAAGGAGCTGTATATACGCATATCTATGTTTTGGATTTATAAATGTATAATAGCGGTAGCTGGTAGCTGGTAAGATAATTGATAACTTCACATAGTTGTGGTTGAAATCAATTTAGATTATTACGATTAGAAATTTGAAATCACTTTATAGACTATAATTTAGAAGTTCATAAACATTTTAGAACTCCTGCGGTTTATTTATATATTATTTAAATATCAGATTCTAGCGAAGACAATTTTCAATATCAGTTTGTTATGTCATGACTATCAACAAGAGTCAAGTCAATCCTTATTTGGACTATATCCTCCAAAGTATGTTTTCAGTCATGGTCAATTCTACGTGGCTTTCTCTAGATTCAATAGCATGAGAAGTCTCAAGGTTTTAGTCCTGGATGAGAAAGTCAATCCAACATATATGATGACTATGTCATATACAAAGAGGTGTTTTGAAACGTTTGAGGTATATTTCAAGACATTCCACAAATCTAACTTCAAATTATATAAATTTTTTATATTCACTTTGAATACTAACAGTTTCTTTATATATTTTTTGCAAGTGGTGGTTATCTCCCGTGATTATTATACATTGACTATGTATAATATCTTAAATAATTCGATGTATTCAACCTTAAGTATTGTACTATGACTTTTAGATCATTTAGTTTGTTTTTTTCTAAATATTATTCTTATTACAAGTTAAACATGTTGTGGCGATGCCACAAATTAGTACTAGTTAGTTCACAAATAAAATTAATTAACTCTTAACCGAAATCACTACTTCTTGAATTTTATGTTAAATGTTATAAGCTTAAATCCCTTATATTCTTCAGTCATTGATTATATAAAAAATGTGTTTGTCTATCAAATACCACGAACAAATTATTCATATTTTATATAATTTACGAAACAAGTTGTTATATATTTCATTTATTAAATAATCTTCCTTTGAAAGGGGATGAGTTAACATTTTTCCACAGTTTTAAAGTTTGATTAATTCTCCACCCATTAACCCATATTTTCCTCCACCATTTTTGGCAACTACATAAATAAAAATTGGAATAAACTTTATAACTTTTCAATTTTTCGACCGTTAACCTGCTTTTTTCCTACAAAAAAACACACGCTCCACGTTCCTTTCCAAATGGCATCTCCCAAATTTCACCTAAAGAACAAAATTATTATCCCAAACATAATTAAATGACAAATACACCCCTACGAATACTAACTTCCCAAGCACTGGCAGGGACATATCCGTCATTAATCGAAGCATTTGAATCATGTGTGCAGTTCCATAACCCCACTGTGAATTGAAAATCTCAATGTCAAATGACAGATGTCCGGTCCCTATTGGTCTAAGCAGCCCGAGTATTAGGACAAAATAAAGAACGAAACTCGAGGGATAGTGTTTAAATTCAGTTCACTGTGATCTCTCTTTCTCTTCATTACACTACAAAGAAACGGCAAGAGAGAGTGTGTGTTGAAGACTTTTGCAGGTAAACTCGAACTCTATTGTAATGAAGTGATTTATTAGACTCATGTATCACTCGTATTCGAAACTAATTCAGCCGCTTCACTGCCGTACCCTTTATTACTCGAGCTCGAATAAGCTTAGAACCCGACGCGTTAATTAGTTGCGTTGTTTATGTTTGGGTTGTGTAGGTAAGGAAGAAGCAGCAGCAGCAGCGGAAATGGTGGAGGCAAAGATGATGAACAGAGGATCAGCAAACTGGTGGTGGCTTAATTCTCAGAACAACAAGGGTGTTGTTTCGAACAAATCTCCTTGGCTTCAATCTACACTTGCAGGTTAGATTAAGATTAGTTTATGTCTTTCAGCTTGATTCGGACTGATCATTGGCTAGTTATTGATCGTTTTGAATAGGGAAATGATATAGACGACGAATAGTATTTGTCAACATCATAGGTATTATTAGTGGGAGTTCGAGTCGCATTTGCCGTTTAAAAAAAATAAAGGTTAATTGGTATATGTATGAGGTTACATTTGTGTTAGGATTAAATAGCTAGGGACTTGATGAGATTCTAATTTTTAGCTATTTGGAATTTGGTGGAGTTGTGACCATAACTTGTGAGAGGTTTGAATTTGTCACATTTACATATCATTTTGGGATTCATGTCATGTTTAATTATGTCACATATACACACACCAAGTTTAGCTTTCTCTATTTTCTAATTGGACTTTGTTAGAGCTAGGTTCTAGTTTAGGTGTGTCACTTGGAACTGAACTTGCATTGTCGTTGTTCTAGCGGTACGGAAATCGGGTTTCTTCTATACCACATGAGGGATACTGTCTTGTACACTAATGGAACACAGCCTAGAAGTTGCATCTTTGTTGTTCTGGTAGTGCGGAAATCGTGTTATAACTATACCAGATGAGGAATAATGCCTTGTACACTAATGGAACACAGTGTTCAGTACATAGAAGCTTATTTCCAAATTGGACTTTCTGATAGAGCGGTGTGTCACTTGAAATTGAAGTTGCATCTTCGTTGTACTAGTAGTACATATATCAGGTTTATTCTATACCACTTGAGGGGTACTGTCTCTGTCTTGTACACTAATGGAACACTCAGTGCAGAAGGTAGAAGCTTGTTACTGACCACAAGAATTAGTCGTTGAGTTCCATCGTAAAATATTGATATGTCAGTATGTCACAAACAAGTAGTAGAATGATATCGTTACATAACTAGATGTGTGATGTTTACAAACTAAGTTTTTACTCCATGAAATGCACAAGTTGTAATATTCAAGTGCATTATAGTTTGAACTTTTTAGGCTAGTCAAGGACTCTTGAGATTATTGTCATGTTCGAATTCCTGATGTGTTTATGTAATTTACTATATTTTACTTGTATATATGTTTGACTCTGTGCTACTAGTTCATAACTCAGTTATTTCTTGAATTGCTCAACAGAACTAGATGAGAAGACAAAGACAATGCTGAAGATAATAGAGGAAGATGCAGATTCATTTGCGCAGCGTGCAGATATGTACTACAGGAAGAGACCCGAGCTCATTAGCATGGTTGAAGACTTTTATCGAACCCATCGTTCCTTAGCTGAGCGATACGATCAGATCAAATCCGAATCTGGCATTCGCCTCCCTACATCACCTTGGTCATCTCCATTACCTTTCAGCAAATTTCGGCTGGAAAAGACTTTGACCCTAAATGACAAAGCATACGACAGCTATTCCGAGGCCTATGGACCAGAGGAGGATGAGGAGTCAAATGAGTCTGAGATTGATGATCCAGAAGAAGAGGAATCAGTTCAAGATCACCTCGAGTATGAAGAAGAGGAAGTGTCAAGTGGTTCAGTCAACGATGAAGAACTCATGAAGCTAAAGGAAGAAGTTGAGAAACTTGAAGAAGAAAACAAGTTACAAAAGGACCAGCTGAAGCAGAAGGATGATGAGAAAAGAGAAGTCATCAGACAACTAAGTATGGCTATTGACCTGCTCAGGGAAGAGAACGACAAGCTGAGGAAGCTTATTCCTAAAACCAATACCAAGAAAGAAGAGCCCCTAAACAAGCCCAAAGAGAATTTCTTTGGGAAATTGTTCGGCGGGCTAACCAAATCACCAGCTACTCATCTAGTGGCTCTCTAAAGTTCGTAGGAGATCAGGTCGTGTGTTCCAATGCCAGTATGTAGTATCGGTCTTAAGCTAGCATATATCGTCACTTATATAGGAATTTCAACTGCATCATATTAGCCTAAGTTGTGTACCACATTTTTTGTAACATATTCTTTTTCATGTGTAGTTGTTCGTTGTTTTGTACCTAATTATGTTGTAGAACAAAGTTTGCATATTATTAACTCCTCTAGGGGATATGTATCAGCATTGATTGTGAACCACATTCTCTTGTACTACTATATATATCCATTTTTACAGTGAATCAAAACTATATGTACTTTTAGCCCCTTGATTTCCTCTGAATCAGAAGAACTCTACAAGTTAAACCAGCAATGTAGTGTGTGTTTTAACAACACATATTGGTTCTCTTAAAACACCAAGTGGGATGTTCTTTTACATACTATATTTATCACACTTACGCTTTGAAAAGTTGGTACCTTTTAGAGATCTGTAGTGTTATGTAAATTCAACTTTTCCAATAAGACTTCTTCACAATCTTCTTCCAGTACTTCTACTACAATTAGCAGCAAACATATAATTACAGGAACAGGGGAAAATGAGATGATATATTATTGTAAAAATGTTCAAATTAAAACAAATTCAATGACATAACAATCTGTACTCTATGATACCAACAAGTACTGTAAAATGCTTGATTTTCCTAAACAATACGAAAATCATACCACAGCTAGTATAAAGTAGAGTGTGACATGCACTTGAGACAGCGGAAGCAATATGATTTTCCTATTGAAAATCAAGTCATTTACAAGAATTTGACGTATAATACATGAAAACGAAACATTATAACAAACTCCACTTAAAACTTACAAACCGAAAACCGAAAGCCTCACCTCTATGCACTAAAAACTAGGACTAATCCAAATGCCACCAAATACAAACTCACCAAGAACTTATGCACATCAAGCCTAACCGAAGAAGAATCCGGCAACAGTCCAGAAGGGGAGAACGCCATACCCGGCCCGGGAGCGGCCAACGCGTCCGGGTTAGGTGGGCTAGGACTTGAGGGTATGGTGGGGAGTGAAGAGTCACTTGGGGCGAGCTCAGGACCACCTGGTGTAGGGAAGAGAGGAGTTACATCTGGAGACAATGCTGGTGGTAAAGAAGAAGGAGAAGGAGAAGAAGAAGAAGGAGCAAGTGAAGAATAGTCTGGTAACAATGCAGGTGCAGCAGATATTGTAGAGTCTGGCATGGTTTTAGCTAAGGCTAGTGATGATGAGTATGCTATAAAGATTGTGGTAAGCATAGTGAAGAAATGGGGTGTGTAGCAAGCCATCATCAATGCTAGCTTGAAGCCTTGATGGACCTGCAAAAGGGTACTGAAATTAATGCAGGACTTTTGGCTTAAAGGTTGGAGAAGTAATGGTGAGTGAATGATTGTGTGATTGGAGTTGAATGATGATGATGACGAGGGATATGAAGAGCAATGGGGGCTAAAGAGGATTTTATGTCCTGCATAAGAAAACTCAAACTAGTTGACAGGTTAGTCGATATTTTAAATAACAAAACTAGCTGATAAAATAGTTGATACCTTAAATAACAAAACTAGCTGATAAGGTAGTCGATATATAGTAATCAGGGTAGTTACGGTAGAATTAAGAGTTTGACAACTTTAACTAATATGATATTAATGGAATAAGTTAGTAAATGAACTAAGAAGTCACAAGTGGAATAGAAATCATAATTATTACTTTTATGAAATATCGAAAGTACATTAGAAATCAATTAGCACATATATACCAATTAGAGGTTAAAGTTTTTCTGTCCAATGGTAAAACACGATCATCTAATTTCTAAGATGATGATAACATAGCTTAATCATGCATTCCAACTGTGATTTGTCAAAGAACAAACTTCACTATGGTTGGGTGCCCTTTGGTTGGTTTTATGCAAATGTTGTTCAAAGCCAGTGTACAGATTGAGTAGAAACTAGCAAGGTTCTGCAAGGTAATGTGGTTCTTTAAATCTTTAGTGTTGATTGCATGTTAACGGTTTTAATTTATACCACCAAAACTTGTAAATATATAATGTCGAACTAATCACTCGTTACGTGTAAAATATGTTTGAAAGAGATGAATGCGAGGGAACAAATGGTAAAAGGTGGAGGTGGGGTCGGAATGACAGGTGGTAAGCAGTGAGTGGAGGGTTACAAAGGCAACAGATAGGCAAGTTAAAGAAGGTGACAAGAATTGATGAATGGAATTTGTTAAGGAACACATGAGAGGTGAATAATAGGTTCTGTCTTTATCCAAAATGGCTGTTTTCTGGCCATTTGGTAGCCCGTGAAATTCTAGTGTCTGTTGGAGCATATTATACTATTATTCAATCAATTTCAACAGCTTCACATGAACTATGGGACAAATTGTCTCTCCATTTCGAATTATTATTGTGATAGTGATTTTTTGGATTTCGATGCAA
This sequence comes from Plantago elongata, assembly GCA_036897095.1. Lineage (NCBI taxonomy): Eukaryota > Viridiplantae > Streptophyta > Magnoliopsida > Lamiales > Plantaginaceae > Plantago > Plantago elongata. The sequence continues at coordinate 83,547 of JAYMSP010000075.1, forward strand.
AAAGATTGGATTCATTATATTCACAGATTCGTTGTACTAAAAATACTTAGCTAACATAACATGTTTAACTAAAAAGAATTCTAATAAGAATTGTTCACACAAAAAATTTCAATCCGCACAATTAGCATACAACAATATACAATTTTTAAAGATACAAAAAATTCACAATTTACATATAACGCCGTACAATTAATATACAATACTACATGACTTTCATAACTCTTGAACTTTCACGAGTTTTTATAATACAAATATAAAATATTTAACTTCAATCATCACGTGTTGATTGGAACTCATTATACTTACATTTCCGTCTTTTCATACATATGTATTTTTTGTAATAAAATGTGTAATTTCAACACCATATCTTACAAAAGTTACATATTAGACGATTATTTCAATGATTTATTAAAACAAGATCTGGCACAAGTTTTTCAAAATGTTTGAATTTGGTGAACTTGCGAAGAAGTCTGGGTGGGTAAATAGTTTTCATAAATAAAAAGTTGAATGACTATTTCTACATTTGTTGGCGGAATAGAGAGTAGTGAGTAGACTAGATCATAAAGTTGAGATACCAATTTCACAGTGACGACAAATTCAGTATACCTAATACAACAACTATGATACGACATGAAGTCGAGGCTAGTATTTGTTGATGATCCTGTTTAAAGTTACTCTGTTGCAGAGCTTTTCGAAAGAAAGAATCTCTTCTTGGAATGGAGTTTATACTGGAAAATAATGTCTCCTATCATTGCCACTTGGTTTAGTTTACGCATTCATTCTTTCTCTGTTAGTCCAAGTTAGAACTAGGGACATGTTACCATGATTTATTTTTTGTAAATATAAGTGAGTCACTAACATGACATTGGCAAGGTCTAGGTTCGGGGTTTATAAACCAAAGGAGTTCTATTACGGATCCAATTCAAACTAATGTAATTTGATAATTAGGAGTGGAATATCTCATTTTTCGAGTTTGGCTTGAGTTGTAGTAGAAATCGAGTTTAACTCATTGTTGGAAGAATAATCAGATTAAGATTCCTTAATGTTAGTACTTAGACAGTTAGCTCGAACGACTGGAGATGGAAAAAAACTCGTGAACTCTAACTATAAATGGAGCTTCGAACTAGGAAGCTGTGTGGAATGGCGCATCAGGTTGATATGGGAATGAGGAGATTCTTTTGATCAGGATGTGTGACTTCGGGAGCTTAATCTGATCTCAGAATGGAGCGGAGACAGTTGCTCGAGGAATTCGATGACGCGTGGAGAAAATCCAACAGTAAACCACAGGAGAAGAAACAGTTCAGCTGCATAAGAAGAAGAGAAATTCACTGCGCAATCAAAGAAGAAGACCTGGCCGGAGGATTGTCCGTCGGACAAGAGGGCGATCGGGGATCTCGAGCAATTGCAGAGGCGGTCGATAAAGATCGAACAGGCTGGGGCGATCGTTGGACAGGAAAACAACGATTGCGGACAATGGCAGGAGGATAGAAGAAAGTTCGACATATTGGAGAAAATTGTTCGAACATGGGAGGGGATCGGCAACAGTGGGTTGTTCGATCAGAGGAGAAGTTCGACAGATTAAAGAAAACTGTTCGAACAAGGGAGGGGATCAACATCAGTGGACTGTTCGATCATAGGAGAACTCGAAAGAGGTATACGAACGTGAGGTTCTGTATATACATGAATATATCGAACGTGAGGTTCTGTATATGAGAGTTCTGCAGCGGAGATAAAGGGGAGAAAAGATACAAAATAAATATAGACAAGGACAATCACATTGATTACAGTGAGGAAAAAGATGAGAGAACCTGGCGAAGATATCATATGAGATCGGATCATAATTTAATTAATGTCAACAATCTGTTGCTTAACTGAGAATGTTGTTTGACCTGTTAAACGTGATTTGATTCCGATCTCCACTGTCCATATTGTAGTTCCACGAGTTATCTTGCTGCTGGCAAAATTTCGTGACGATCCAACGGCTGAATCTCCGGGAAACTCCGTTTTTCCCGGACTACACTGTGATGTCAAGCTATACGAAAATTGTCTTTCCTTCACAAAATTCATTGAAGGAAAAGAGGATCGAGATACAGGACCAATGATCGTTGAAGACTTACATGACTCTGATACCATGATAAAATTAGTTTCCCTGCTCATTCATCAATCTCATATATATATATACAAGTATGTATAGCTAGATAATTCATCAATCTCATATATATACACAAGTATGTATAGTTAGATATAATAAATAATACATTCAATAATACTTCTAAGTACTAACATTATGGAGTCCCTATCTAATTATACTTCTAACACTCATTAACAAAATAAGCCAATCAATTTTCAAGCTCGAGTCATAATAATTTAACTCATGCCCGACTCATCTTGTTTTTGTTTTAGTGGAGTTCGAGCTGAACTCGAGTTTGTTAGAAAAGAAAAAAATACATATAAGTATAAAAATATAGTACTACTGTATATATAATCGAGTTTAGTCAAGTATAAACAAGTTGTACTTTACTATAATAGTAGAAAACAAACGAGAACCAAATTAGCTCAAATTCGAATGGTGATATCTTTAATTCGAACCCTTAATATGGTATGTTTACCTTATACAGTATGCTAGTGGTTCGATTCGGTTTTACTTATTACATTTTTTAGAAATACGGGAGTCATCTTCATACCCAAAATTCTTACGGGACGAATATGTAAGTTACACTTTTGAGAAACTGCCTCCCCGCAACGACGTCGTTTCATAGTGACAAACTGACAATTCAATACCAGTGGACATCACCGCTAGTCCACTGACCTTCTGTTATCCAGAAAAACCCGCGAAAATCGATTTCGATTCGCATAATTTCGCGCCATCACAGACAATGGCTGCTCTAGTTTCCACACTGATCAATCCGATTGTTAATCGATCGAGCTTGCTAAGTTCTTCCGTAGTGATTGTAACCCCAAAACCCACTAATTTTCAGATTTCTCAAACTGGAGTTCGATTCTCCAACTATTCTACCAAAGTGTCAAACTCAAATGCTCAATACTCTGATGACAATTACCAGAACAGAGTTCAGGAACTTACGGTTCCGAATCATTGGCTGGACGCTTCTAAAGCGGCAGAGGTATTTGTTTTTCTGCTTGATTCTCTAAATTGCATTTTTTTTATATGATTTTTCAATTTATCACTGGTATCCGCTACATGTGTTTTTTACAAGGCTCGAACATGAGACCTAGCTTATACTTAAGTGTACTCAGTTGATATGATCATGTGATATGATAATTACTGGTTCCTCACGTGCATTGTGATTTACATTGATTATTAAAGTTGAATTGTAATGGATTTGAGATCCCATATAAAATATAGGGGATACCTGTAGAAAATCGAATGAAAAGTGTGTTATCAGACTACATCAATAGATGTTCAGACTTAGTTGCGGTAGTAGTCTTAGTTGTCTATTGTTTTCAGTCACTGCAATAGCAGTTCAGACTTGAAGGTATTACGTTGCTACAGCTGCTTTGTTTACTTGATCTTACTTAACGGATGTGATTTTACTGCGGGGTGAGTTTCACAGACATTTATGGTCCATTTATGGATGTCTATACAGGAGTCGGAATGGCTAAGGGTGACACTGAACAAATGGTTGGACGATGAATACTGTCCGGAGGCTACTAATGTGGAAATAAGCAAGGTTGCTGCTGATTCATTTTTTAAATCTTTAATGAATAAACAAGTTGACTTGGGTGAGATATTGTTGAAGATGGCGTTAGAATTGGAGTCTATATCGTACAAAGAAAGCTTTCATGGAGCATTTTCGTCCGCAAATGCAGCTGTGAATCTCATTGTCCAACGCATTTCTTTGGAGTAGTTTCGTAGTGTAATGGTCTGAAACCTCTAATCTCCCTAATGTGTTCCTCTTAACTTCCAACATGTCAAGTCAATTTACTCTTTATTGCTAATATTATGCACCATTAATGCTGGAGTTGCCTGTGCTATTATTGGTGCATGTTGAGTTGCGATTGTAGAGTTGGGACATTTTTTATCTGGTGAACTTCTTTTTCATTCTGTGACAGCAATGTGCATGCTGCATTTTCTGCTGCCTTAGTGTAGTATAGAGTGATTTAACATTATAAAAAGAGTAACACATAGTCTAAAGTGTCTACTTTCACTATCATCTTGATAATTTAGTCAAACTGCAATCTTTGAGTTTGTCTCCAATGTGCCTATATTAGAAGATCAAATTGCTTCATGCCCTTTTAGATAAAAACCAGAATACCTAATTCGGAAAACAAGAAGCACCATCAGATTTATTCGAATTTGTATGGTGTGGGGAAAGTTAAACTCTTCATGGATGTAAAACCACCATCTACCACCAGATTGTGCCCATTAACATACTTTGCATCATCAGATGCGAGATAAAGTGCAGCATTTGCTATGTCACTCGTCTCACAAATAGCTCCCTTCAGCTCACCAAAACCATGTACCATCTTCACCAAGCTCTCCTCATCCACCCCCGGAAAATACACTCTCATGTCTTCCATTACGAAGCGAGTTGGAATCGCCATTGGCGAAATGCAGTTTGTTCTGATCCCATGCTTGCACAGCTCTGACGCAATTGATTTCACAATACCAATCACACTTGACTTGGATATGGCATAAGCATGCTGTGACATACCTCCTATAACCCCAGTAACACTTGCTGTGCAGAGAATAACTCCTCTTTGTCTCGGGATCATGACACGTGCCCCGTGCTTAATACCTGCTAGTGCACCTCGGACGTTTATCGTCATGACTCGGTCAAATGCTGCCAGGTCAAGGTCTACAACGGATGGTGGGGTATGACAAGACACTCCCGCGTTGTTGTACATGATGTCTAGCTGGCCGTGCTTGGAGACGGTGAAATCCACTGCATCTGATATTTCAGATTCTTTGGTGACATCACAGTGTACAAAACTGGCTTTAGGGCCGAGTTCTTTGGCAGCTTCATGGCCGATATCTTTCTCAATGTCGGCTAGTACTACTTTGGCACCATTACTTATGAACTTTACCGCTGTTTCTTTTCCTATGCCATTTGCTCCTCCTGTTATAAGAGCTACCTTGCCTTCCAGCTTGCTGCAGATCAGGTTATCTAAGATAGTGAATGCATTTATGATAATTTTAATAAAGGTTCTTCTGTGCTATATATGTCATTTTCTTGTGGAATCTAGTAAGACAGTGTTTGTATATGGTTTATACCTTACTGTCTGAGCAGAAAACTGTCTCTGAGAACTCCAATGGGACAGAACTCTTTGAGTAGAACACTTTCTGTAATATAACTAAGGCATATTAGTCAATCATGTTGAGATCAAAAAGTTAGAGAGAAAGAAGAAAAAGAAACCTGAAGAGTGATCTGAACATCTTCTTGCTGTTGTTTCAGGGGAAAGAGTTGGATCAAGCACTGAGTGAGTCTGAGAAGTAGCTGATTGAATCAAAATATGTTCAGAACTCACAACTAGCAAGTGGAATGGAATGAGATGCAATGTAACAGCTGTGTTGTAATAAAAGACAGCAAGTCAAATGACAACAACGTCATGCAGAACCAATAGGACAAAAGGATCCAATCTGGATTACTAGCTCACATGGGATTAGTTTACTTGTCATTTTTCCAAGAAATGCCCATTGAATGTAATTAAGGGTTAACATAGTACAACGAAGCATAACCCAGTTGTCAAGGCGCTTCAACTCCAATCAATAAGTTAGGTTACAAGTCACTCTTTAATCGTTTAAAAAAAAGAGTTAACATGTAAGTATTGAGCAAACAACCATGCTTTATTTTGTGTTTAGAAGCATTTAATGTATTGAACCTGTAAGCTGTAAGGAAAAATGATAATCTACCCCCTATCTTACTCGGTGACCTATCTGTATAAACTGGGGAAGATTCTTGAAATATGGGATTGGGGTATGGGGTAGGTGGAGGCATAGAAGGTGATAGTTGTGTGGGATTTTAAGTTTCTAAGTACTAACGTATAAGTTATCTGATTTTCTGATGATCGATATATATAACGACATGATTAGCATAAAAATAACCTAGCTTATAGTTATTTCGTGTGAAACCATCCAATGCTGATAGAAAGAATAGACGAATCATAATAGTAAATGGAATATTAACACGACTCCTGATGCGTGAATGCGTCGAATTTTACTTCGCCGATCGGATCCTTGTCCCATGAAGCTAATTGACCATTTTCAGTATTTACAATTGGACTGTTAAAATAAAACACCATAACTGTTTGGGATACTGTTTAAATAGTGAAAATTTAAATTTTCAAATAAAAAATGCAATTTTTCGTATTCCAAATAGTCAAATGATTTCTCTTTGAATTTATAGGGGAAGAGTTACAAATCAAATGAGATATATTAGTGGGATATTGTGTGATGTCTATATATAGATGGGTTTGGAAGTCATGACTCATGAGATTCGTTGACTCTGTTTAAATTTAATTATCTTATATTAGGAGACTTATTCTTTGATAAAATGAAGGAAGATTTATTCCGAAACTGGAAACTAATTTAATTCAGTTTAATTATATTTAATTTAGTTTAATTCTGTTTAGTTATATTTATATTATATTTTAATTCAATTCAATTAAAAAATTATAGTTAAAAAGAATATAATTTAAATATTAAATTCTGAAGTTAACAAAAGTTTTTAAAAGGCAAAATATATTATAATATCAACGATAACAAATAATTGTCCATAAAATACATCTAACCAAGCAAATGAGCAAACAAAACTGAAGAGCAGAAGTACAGAACTACGTTGCAAACCATGACAACTCCATCACTAATTAGTAATTACGGGCTGATTTGTCAGGCATTTAAATACCCCCATTTAACTCGATGAACATTGATTTGACCTAAAATACACTTGAAATATTCCATTTCAATTCCATTCAAAATACAATTTCACCAAAATCCCATCCAAATGGCCATTTGAGTGTCATGCCAATCAGCCCTACAACATGCGCAACTCTTTTTCATTTCGTACCTGACCCGTACAAAATTTGTATTAGTTTTTCCCGACCATTAAACTTGATGTGGCATGCAGCCTGCTCAATATGGCGATCCATTAAACTTGATGTGTACATTGATCTATAGCTTTTGCAAGAATTTATAGGTTGGAGATCTTTGTCATGAACTTACACAATATTTGATAAGTGAGTACGTTGGGATGGGAAACTTGTCTAATTTATATACTAAACATGTATATAAACGTCTTCCACGAACTTTATGGAAATTTAGATATGAATTTGAAATTCTAAGAAACAAAGTTGACTGGGAAAAAAAATTAATAGGACTATTCTCATATCCCAAAAAAATAGGGAAATTTAGTAACTAATTATGGGATTCAGTTCAACGACGCAAAGAAGAAAGGATAATTCAAATTTCTGAGAGCTACAATTTAGAAAAAAATCAAACATTTGACTAATATAATGGGTGAAGTCATAAAGAATTTAAAATTAAATTAATTAAAATTGTATTAGACTTGTCTAGTTAAATATAAATTTATTATAATAGAAAGTGAATGTAATAGAGAACTTGTCCTAAAATTTATTCACTTTTAATGGAATTTATTGGAATGGATTTACCACATAGAATTTGGCTATGTGGGATACATATGTCTTCTTTCAAAATTCCATCCACTTTTATTATATATATATATATATATATATAT